>VNJQ01001319.1:0-46062 GCA_008042515.1 Drosophila truncata | reverse complement strand
AGCTAAAGACTGAAAATGATAACTTAAACTCGAGTGTATCCACATTGTCAAAGGAGAAAAAGCTGCTGGAAGAGAAGATCGACTCCTTGAATCTGAATGATAACCGTAATGCTGAGCTCATAGCGAAGCTAAAGACTGAAAATGATAACTTAAACTCGAGTGTATCCACATTGTCAAAGGAGAAAAAGCTGCTGGAAGAGAAGATCGACTCCTTGAATCTGAATGATAACCGTAATGCTGAGCTCATAGCGAAGCTAAAGACTGAAAATGATAACTTAAACTCGAGTGTATCCACATTGTCAAAGGAGAAAAAGCTGCTGGAAGAGAAGATCGACTCCTTGAATCTGAATGATAACCGTAATGCTGAGCTCATAGCGAAGCTAAAGACTGAAAATGATAACTTAAACTCGAGTGTATCCACATTGTCAAAGGAGAAAAAGCTGCTGGAAGAGAAGATCGACTCCTTGAATCTGAATGATAACCGTAATGCTGAGCTCATAGCGAAGCTAAAGACTGAAAATGATAACTTAAACTCGAGTGTATCCACATTGTCAAAGGAGAAAAAGCTGCTGGAAGAGAAGATCGACTCCTTGAATCTGAATGATAACCGTAATGCTGAGCTCATAGCGAAGCTAAAGACTGAAAATGATAACTTAAACTCGAGTGTATCCACATTGTCAAAGGAGAAAAAGCTGCTGGATGAAAAGATCGTCTCTTTGAATCTGAATGATAACCGTAATGCTGAACTCATAGCGAAGCTAAAGGCTGACAACGAAAACTTGAACTCGACTGTATCCACTTTGTCAAAGGAGAAAAAGCTGCTGGAAGAGAAGATCGACTCCTTGAAACTGAATGATACCCGTAATGCTGAGCTCATAGCGAAGCTAAAGGCTGAAAACGAAGACTTGAACTCGACTGTATCCACTTTGTCAAAGGAGAAAAAGCTTCTGGAAGCTAAGATCAGTTCCTTGAATAATCGCAATACTAAACTCATAGCTAAGCTAAAGGCCAAAGAGGCAGAATTCGAATCCTTGCGTCAAGCTTCTGATAATCAAAAGTTAGTTGCTAATGAAGCCAACATTAAATGCACGCAATACATGGATCAGAAAGTGGAACTCAAAAAGGAGGTCGAATGGCTTCAAACCACTTTGGTAATATTAAATATTAAATAATTGTATATTCGTGTATTTGAAATTTTTGTGTTTAGAAATCCAAGGAGACCAGTATCCGAAAGGACAGGGAGAGCATGAATGCAACTATTTCTAGTCTTCTAGAGGACAAGCGTAACCTCGAAGAAAAGCAGTGCACTCTTGACGAGAAGGTCGAAAAACTGGAGAATGAACTCTCTGCATTACAAGCTATCAACAGATGCAACTCATCTGTCGAGTCAAATGACGCATTAGCTCCTCAAATTTCTGTAAAGCCTCGTACTCCTAACTCCAAACCCAGTGCTGAAGCAGGCGTCGCAAAGGTGAGTTCTTAGTCAATTCCTCTAAACTCCAAATTAAATGGTGAAATGAATAATGTCTGCAGAAATCGGGCATAACCGAGCACGCGGTGCGGAGGGAAAAAAGAAATTCCGCGCATGATGAGCACCGAATGCAATCCTACTGGGATGACTTACGAGACTTTGGGACCATGACGGATCCAGAGGAAGGTGAGTGCCGTCTGCCAAGTTTGAAATTTGACGTCCATTTAGGTTCATAGCATTCTCAGATTGTCTGGCTGAAAAAGAACTTGACTTGAAAAAGAATCCTTTGAAGGCAGAGAACAAGCAACTCAGGTTCCGGATGTTCAAACAGCATAAAAAGGCGACCATTGAGCAGAAACGACAACGCAGGAAGATCCATGATCTCACCACTAGGATCGCAAGTCTAACTAACCCCAAAACGGTGGGTGGATGATGATTGTTTATTATTTATTTGTCTTCTATTATTTAAATATGTTTCCAGGTTGATTCCAAGAAATAGAAATCGACGTGCTTCGGGAGAAGTAACAGCTGCAGCTGAGGCTATGGTCGTGCTGGTTATATTCAAGTATTACGGTTTTTTTGTTAAGTGTTATCCTTATTTATGTAAATTATTTTTCCCTTGGTCTGCATTAAAATACTACAAAAGTATAAAACCATTATTATATCCTTGGATTAAATATTCTTTTAAAATTCTAACAGCTGCATTGCATCCCTCGTCTTTAGCAATATATATATATCGATAGCAACGTAAACTAAAATGTACAGTGCGAAAGAGTGCCGATAAGAGGTTATAGAGCCGACCGCTTGAGTGTTGCGAACGTCAGCCGCCAGTGTTGCAAAAGGCTGGACACGCTTACGAGTTGGGGCAAAACAGAAAATTACGGCAAGAAAACAGCGCAAACGACCCGCAACGCCATGAACTCGGCAACAAAGGTAGGTTCCGGTCTCCCGCCCGGTCCGCCGGCGACGGCAACACTTATTCCGGCCACCGCGGCAGCCGGAGCTCGGCCCGCGGGAAAAAGGCGGCGCGGGAGAGAGTCGAGAGTCATTCGTTTCGTCTCACTCCTGCGAGTGGGAAATTTGTTGTTCCATCGGCGTCGGGGTGGCGGGCGGTGGGCGGGGATGCGTTTGTTTTGAATTTGCACGCGCGCCGAGAGCAACAACAACGCCAATAACAATAACAATAACAAACCAATTCCACATCCAAATCCCGGTGCACTTCCAGGTTGGGGAGATATTCACGGCCGCCGGACAGGCGTTCAGCAGACTCGGCGACCTCACCATGCAGCTGCATCCCAACGCGGAGTCTCCATCGGGGTAAGTGTGTCCGCTCCTGGTGATCCGGAGACGCTAATCTCAGTGTTTTCGTGCTCTTGTGTCCGCGTTCACGTTCACGTTCCCGTTCTCGATCTCGTGTTCCCTCGCCATGGCGCCGCCGCCGCTGTAGGAAGTGGACGGACGAGGAGATCGACATGCTGCACTCGTCCATCATGCGCTTCTCGGACGACCTGAGCAAGATCAGCCTGAGCATCAAGAACCGCACCGTGTAAGTGATCCGATGGCGAGGGAACACTGGCCAGTAGCTGGGCTCCGATACTAATTCCCGGAATACCTTTCGGCTCGTTGCAGCTCCCAGATACGGCAGGCGCTAAAGAAGAAAGCCTTCGAGGACGCGGGCATTCCCGCCAAGCAAGTGCCCGTCCAGCAGGTGCAGCACGTCATCCAAACACTGCCTCTCATCCAGCCGCAGCAGCCTCCTCAGCAGTCCCAACAGCAGCCGCAGCCGCAGCAGCAACAGCAGCTCCAGCAGCAGCCACCTCAACAAGTATTTAAGACACAGCCCATCCAGCACGTTCAGCTCGTGGCGCAACCAAAGCAGATCATCCTGCAGCAGCCGCTGGCGCATCCGCAGACCACAGCAACGACGGGAACAACGGTGACCGTCAAGCAGTACCAGCAGATGCAAAAGGCAGCGGCTCTGGCGGCGGCTCAGGCGGCTGCTTCGGCAGCGGCCAACACGCCAACCATCACGGAAAACATCATTATTCAGCAGCCCACGTCCACATCCACAGCGTCGGTGGCGGCGGGTACGACGACGGTGGTGCTGCAACAGCCCCTTGCCGTCTCCACCTGCTCGTCCACACAGCTTGTGCTGCCTGTGGGTGGTCCGGTGGTGTCCACAGTGCTCTCCCCGACGGTTGTGATTGCCGACGATGTCGTGAGCACCACTTCTACTCCTCCAGTGACAACGTCTTCGGGAGCAGTGGGAACGGTAGCGCTGGTGGCTTCAGCGGCAGCTGGGGGTGCTGCTGCTGCTGGAACGGGCACGGGAGCGCCAGCGGGCCTAAAGTGCGGCCCGGATGTATCCATGACCCTGAACCGTATTAATGTGCAAGAAAACGAGGTGGACGTGGAGGAGTGCCTTCCCGCCGAGGTGGTAAAACTGGACTTTGTCAGCGAGGAAGTGGCCGGGTGAGGTTCAAGCCCCCGCACTGGGCTGGACTTCTTCTACTAGATCCTGCAGTCGCAGTCGCAGCCGCAGAATGAACGAATCACGTAAAATGGACGGAACACGCAGCCGCACACCAATCTAGTTCGAGAACTCTTAAACAAACGGTTGAGATGCCGCCCTAGCCCTAAGCCTAATCTGTTAAGTGTTGTCATATTTGATATACCTTGAAATCACCTTGTTCCCGGCCCCCGCCCCGCCCTCGAAAGACAAATGGATTGCGTGGAGATGAGATGTAGGAGTCGCGTCGCATGCGGCGGGCGTAGTTATTAATTTCGGAGCGCGTAAGCTGCGCCTAGACTTAAATATACGCAAGACACAATAGTGCAAAGTACATAAACGATGATCGTGTAAGTTGAAAGTGAAATAAACGAGCATTATTTTAGGTTCCACTGATCTCGGGGATTTTTTTTAGGGAAGGAGCTTTGGTTCTCATGGGGATTCGCTATATTATTATTATATTATAATGTATATAGATATTCATTCAAAATCAGAAGATTTACTTTTATTTGTAGTTAAACCCACAAGTTTGCAAAAAATGTAATTTACCTAAATTTATACATTTTTTGTAATGATTAACCAGAAAAAAATAATGCTTATTGAATGAAAGTGCGACTTCAAAATTTTTAATATTGCCATTGCATAAAAATGTAATTTATCTATAAAATAATGCAATTTAGTTTACAAATAAATCTATCATAAATATTTAAATTTGAAAATATTAAATCGGTAATCGATAGACGATAGCACTCTGCAGCAATCGCTTGCGTTTCCGATGTCAGCGTACATCGATGTTTCTCCATCTCTAAGAAGAGAGCCAGCTGAAGATACGGATACACAACAACAATTGTTTCAAACGAAATCTATTGTTCGGTGCGAAATGAGGCTACATCTATACATCCTGCTGGCGACACTGGCCTCCTGCTCGATCCTCAGCGGAACACTAGCCTACAAACCGGTGGTAATCCTCCATGGAATCCTTTCCGGACCCGAGTCCATGACCTTTCTGGTGCGGGAAATAGAGAAGGTTTGTTATTGCACTCCCCTTGTTATTGTTTACATGCAAAAGACCCCACAAACAAGGTCAAAGTCTATAAAAACAGCGCAATTTACGATTGTTTTGGTAATTTTACGGTTTTTAGGTTCACCCCGGAACCATAGTTTACAACTGCGATAAATTCAGCGGATGGTACAGCCTGGAGAACGCCTGGCGGCAGGTCGATCAGGTGAGGGATTACCTGAACGAAGTGGGCAAGCTACATCCAGAGGGCATCATTGTGCTGGGTAGGTTGTAGTTTAAACTCGCTTGAAATTGCTACTTAATCGATTTAATTTATAACTCAATAATTCCATTTCACAGGCTACTCCCAGGGAGGCCTCTTGGCCCGGGCGGCCATCCAAAGTTTGCCCAATCACAATGTCAAGACCTTCATATCCCTATCGTCGCCGCAGGCTGGACAATATGGCAGTAAGTTCAACGTAATTTCATAAACCTTTGAAAAAACAATCAGAGTTATGAATTTCATAATCACAAAGAAATTGAGAATGTAAACCGAATCGCGATATCATGGTCTTATGGGCATAAGAGCTGAAAAAAGTAACGATTTTTATGATTTCAATGACTCACTTTGTATATTTTCTTATTTATATCGTTCTTTTTTAAGAATTTACAAAGAAATCCATATTGAAATGTGAAATTATGTAACCTGACATTGAATTCTATAAATAACATTGTTCTTTTTCATTTATTCGATGACACAAGAGTGTTCAAAGAGTGATTTAACTAAAAAACAATATAAATACATTTAATTTTACTTATTCCCTCTACTTCCAGCCAGTTTTCTGCATCTAATCTTTCCCGATTTGGCAGCCAAAACGGCCTTCGAGCTCTTCTACTCCCGTGTGGGTCAGCACACCTCGGTGGGCGGCTACTGGAACGATCCGAATGAGCAGGATCTATATTTGAAGTATAGCGAATTTCTGCCGTTGATCAACAACGAGAAAGTGTCCTCCAATTCCACATCCTTCAAGATGGGAATGGTGCGGCTGGACAAACTGGTCATGATTGGCGGTCCCAATGACGATGTAATCACGCCCTGGCAATCCAGGTAAGAATTCCACAGTGCTTACTCACAAAAGAAAGTAAAATAATACCACGTTCATTGCTCGTTAGTCACTTTAGTTACTACGACAAGAATCTGGATGTGATTCCATTTTACCAGCGGAAGTTCTTTACTGACGACTCCATCGGCATCAAGACCCTGCAGGAGGCGGATAAACTTATTATCGTTGTCAAGCCCCATGTTCACCATCTGGCCTGGCACACGCGGAAGGATGTCATCCATGAAGTCATTATGCCATATCTGGACTGAATACTAAACTCAAACTGTACTTGGGCTGTGATCGATCGGAAAGACGGAACAAAGCTCACTCTCTCATCAATAAGCGTTAATGTGAAGACAGGATAAACAATGATCTTTTATACGTAATTTAGCCACTTTTAATTTTAAGTTTACAGCCATTTGTAGTTATATAGGGAAATTTATACAAAGTTATTAATATATATTTTACATACTTATATTTTTGAGTGTTTTAAAAATTACCTAGACGAGAGGGAGGATTTTATTTGGCAGTGTTGAATTACTTTTCTTTACACAATTTGAATGAGGCGCTTCATTGATAAACAGAACGATAACGATAACTCCTTAATGCTACCCTAGTTTGACCTCTTGCTATCGGTTTGCTTCTGGTGAAATTAAGGCGGCAACAAAAATAGTTTTTATTGTAATTTAAACAAAAGAACAGAGCCATGGCCGACACCACGGGAGCAGAGCAGGACGCGGACAATGTGATTCGCATCTTGGTGGCCACTGACAACCATTTGGGCTACGGCGAAAAGGATGCGGTGCGCGGCGAGGACAGCTTTACTGCCTTCGAGGAGATTCTTGAGCTGGCGGTGTCCGAGGACGTGGACATGATCCTGCTGGGCGGCGATCTCTTCCACGACGCAGTGCCCAGCCAGAATTCCATGCACAAGTGAGTGGCGAACCTTGTTTTAATGTGCTTTCTATAGTTTTTCTATCAATTGTTGAACAGATGCATCGAGCTCCTGCGGCGGTACACTTTTGGCGATCGTCCTGTTTCCCTGGAGATCCTTAGCGACCAGGCACAGTGCTTTCACAATGCTGTCAACCAGTCGGTGAACTACGAGGATCCCAACCTGAACATCGCCATCCCAGTGTTCTCCATCCATGGCAACCACGATGATCCCAGTGGCTTTGGCCGTCTGAGCTCTTTGGATCTGCTGAGCACCACGGGCCTGGTGAACTACTTTGGTCGCTGGACGGACCTCTGTCAGGTGGAGATCAGTCCCATTCTGATGCGCAAGGGCGAGAGCCAGCTGGCCCTGTACGGGCTAAGCCACATCCACGACGGTCGACTGGCCAGGCTGGTCAAGGATTACAAGGTGAACTTTAACTGTCCCGATAAGGCACGCGCAGACGGCAAGGAGGGCGAAGAGGAAGAGGAATGGTTCCATCTGCTGGTGGTACATCAAAATCGCGCAGATCGCGGGCCAAAGAACTATCTGCCCGAGGACTCTCTGCCGGCGTTCTTGCACCTGGTGATTTGGGGCCACGAACATGACTGTCGCATTGAGCCGGTGGTCAATGCCAAGAAGGGATTCTATGTCTCCCAGCCGGGCTCCTCCGTGCCAACGTCTCTGTCCGAGGGCGAGGCCAAGAAGAAGCACGTTGGCCTGCTTGAGATTTACAAGAACAAGTTCAAGCTCAAAGAGCTGCCACTGCAGACAGTGCGTCCCTTTGTCTACGAATCCATTGTCCTGCCTGATCGCGCCGAGGAGCTAGGCCTGAACGAGGGCGATGCCTCTACCAAGGTGTTTCGATTCGCCAAGGAGCGGGTGGAGGCCATGATTGCACAGGCTAAGACCCAGCTTACTGGTCATCCCAGGCAGCCCACACTGCCGCTCATCCGGCTGCGGCTGCTCTACACCGACGAGTCGTGCATGTTTAACACAATCCGCTTCAGTCAGATGTTCGGCACACGGGTGGCCAATGTCCAGGATGTGGTGCTGTTTAGCAAGCTGATCAAGCGCACCAAAATGGAGGCTGTCAACCTGGACAAGGAGGCCTTGCGGCGAGCCTTGGTAGGGATTAAAGAGCTGCTCGCTTAAAGATCTCGTAGTAATTTATCTTTGCATTAATTTCAGGAAGCGGATAATGCCACACGTGTGGAGGAGCTGGTAGATCGTTATTTCGACGAGGCAAAGACCAAGAAACCTTTGAGGTTACTGCACTCAAAGGCCTTGGCCGAGATGACCTATCGCCTGGTGGAACGAAAGGATGCCAATGCCGCCGATAATATTGTCAAGTAAGTCAGAAAAACAGATATCCAATCATTTTATATATTTAAATCCATGTACCGCAGATTCTATAAGGAAAAGGCTGTTGATCATTTAATGGAAAACCTGCCCAACGATGAGAATATTGACAACGAACTGGAGAGTTTCCGGCTGCGGTACAAGCACGAGGACCTTTTAAAAATGCTCGATTCTAGGGGAATCAAAGTGAAGCCGGAAGATAAAACCTTATCCGTTTTGGCAAGTGAATCGAACTCCGTCGATGTGCCCACGACAGGACGAGGACGTGGTGGCCGTGGCCGTGGCGCTAGGGGACGTGCGGCTGCCGCTCCCGCTGCTCGTGGCAGAGCTCAGTTAAATGTGTCTGTGAACAGCACGGTAAGAAATAATTTCTCTGGAAGAGTTTCTAGCTTACTTAATTTCCATTTTTTGAACAGCGCTCCTCGGGAAGACAAGATACTCTCTTGAGCAACGTCCGAGGCACTCGTAATGTAGCCACCTACGATATATCGGATGATTCGGATTAATTAACATTCCACTGTTGCAGCCAATTGTTGTGATTTCGTAAGCTGAATAAACAGAATCTATTTTTTATTAAACATTATTTAAATTTATCTATAAATATTAATATTTAATGCGATAAAATTGTCGAAAAGAACTCCTAGATCGCACCCCGAAAAATAAAAATATTGATTTAGTTTAATATTAGTTTATTATTTAGGTTAATCGGCGTCAGGCCCAACTTCAATATAGATTAGCCTATGTCTTAGGAGCTACATAAAGGTGAACGGCTGCTGCCAGGCGGCTGTCGGGGCTGCAATTGGGCCCCGACTGGTTGTGGATCTGTTCTTTGGTAGCCTAGCTGCTTCAGGACTCCGCCGGCTAAGCGGCGGAGAGTTCTCCAGACCTCCGCCCGACCGAATACGACGTCGGAAACGCGTTACTGCTGGTGGTACTCGTAGTAGTAGCGATATGGATCCACCGAAGAGCTGCCACCGGCGGCTGTTACGCCCACAGTACCGGCTCCTGCTGCCCCAGCGGTCGTCTTGGAGACTGGCCGGATCACATAGGTGTTACGCCTGAAAGGAGAAGGCTCATTAATTACATTTTACTCCATTATTGGTGGAGTTTTTTATCGTAGTAAGGTTCCCTGCTCGTAGTCCTATGTTAATCCTATATAAATCTCTTGCAGACTCACCTGTTGCTATCGCCGGCGTGCACCTGGAAGCTGTGCTCCTCACCGCCGTCCGTTGAAAAGAGCTTCTTCAGCGCTATTATCCCGGCAATGGTCAGGGCCACCTTGCTGATGACCAACGCCTTGCCTGCAATCGTCGCCAGAGCCTTTAGGCCCAACGGACCGGCAATTCCCATGGCGGTGAGCAGGGCAGCCACCACGTACTTGATGTGGCCGCCTTCCTTGTGCTTCTTTTTCTTCTTGTGGCTGTGCTCGTGGCCACGCCCCACAACCTCATCATCGCCGGTGCCAACGTCCATGTTGATCTTCAGCGTGTGCGTCCGTATGAGTTTATCCGCTTTGGAGAGAAGGGCTCGGTCGATAGGTGCCAGACCGCCAAACTGCCGGGCGTCCGTTAGAGAGGACAGAATGCTGTCCGGTTCGGTCTGGTTTTGCTTCTCCAGCACCAGGCCATCCACGATCTTAATAGAGTCCTGTTCCAAGGCGCGAGATAGTGCATGGAGCGCCTTCTGCTTGAGGCAACCTATAAAGTCGTTTTTGTCCTGGCAGTCATCGTAGACCCTTCGCACGAGCGCCATCTCCGGCCCCAGATCCCATCCCCATTCACTGAGACTAGAGGAGGGCGACTCCACTGTACTATGACGTCGCCTTCGCGGAGCCACCGCCGTTGAGACGGAGGCCACTAACGCCAGGAGCAGCAGCCACTCGAGACGCTTCATCGTTTAATAGTCGTGTGTGTGGTGCAGCTATCCAGTATCCTGTCTGAGTATTCTCGCAACTGATCTCTGCTATCTTATATCCACAGCCAGTCGCCGGCGATCTTGGGATGCTACTGCAGCGAAATCGCTGGGTGGCCAGAGCTTTTATAAATTGCGTCCCGAGACTGCGAGGCACTCAGACGGAAAGAACTGGCGTGTTCGATGAGATGCAGACGGATCTTGGACTTGGCTATGGAGTTGGAGATGAAGACGGATCGGTAGCTGCTTTGGGAGGGCAATTAGCATTGGCCATATGTATTTTGCGATGCCTTCAGCCGGCTTTGTGCGCTGACATGTTTTCGTTACCCAACCACGGATGGATGCCCAATGATGCTCCGGTCTCGCGTTCATATTCGGCGTCGACGGGCTGCTGGCACTTTTCGATTTCTATAAACATTTTGTATACCATCGGTGGGTATGGCAATTACCCTCATCCATCAGTGATGCCTTTTGAATAATTCAAATTAAATCAGTTTTTGACTTGCTCCCTAAATCTTTTGAAATGAAAGTCTTTCAATTGAGGTAAAGGATAAGTCTTTTGTAATTAGCTTTCTAGTTGGAAACATCTGGTTAAAAAACCATATTTATAGGTCATAATATTGCATTATTATTAATTTATCTAATCTTACTTATTTGTACTGGAAAATTGTCTTTTATTAGATAATATAGTTCTTTTGGATATTTCTATTTTCTTCGCACGCCTCTCAGATGAATGAATCGTGCCTTGAACCAAGGATTTAAATTGCGATGATTCAAAATTCTTCTTAGAAATATTCTTTTTATTAGAAACAGACTAGCCGATCATGTGTAGATCCTCTTTTGAAAACTTTTGGCACCGGGTATCTTATAGTCGAGCACATCCTAACTGTAACGTTCTTACTTATTTTTTATATATTTATTTACACAAAAATATAATAATGTTTCTACTTTGTAAGGGCAAAGAGAGGCATAGGAAATGCATGTAATATTAATTAAAATAAATAGCAAAGAAAAATAAAAAGAATTCCAACTCTATCTTCTAAGATAAACTCGCGTAAGACCAGTGCTAACCACCCACTGGCCGTTTCTCTTGAAAAGGCGAGCACTAGATCACTAGAACTGCCCATTTTCCATTTAAAAAACTCGTGGCTTCCAGTTAAAATACAAGAACAATGGCTATTCAAACAGAGAGAAGAGACTGGGTGAGTAAATATGGTTATTAAGTGCCTCAAAAAAGTGGCAGATCCCCGCCGAGGCAACAACCTCTCCGCACACCACACACCTTCATGTATGTATAAATATTGGCTAGTAATGGCTGATGATCTTAACGATGCGTGCAGCGGAGTGATTAAGCCCAACGGCTACTGCCCCTGGTAGTGTTTCGACTTGAAATCGGTGCCTGCTGCTGGCATAACATATCGCTCGTGTGCCAATGGATGTATGTAGTCCGCAAATTGGTTATCATAAATTGCATCTGCTTGGAGGCGGCATCGGGGCTTATTCCCCCGTCGATGCCGTGCGGTGATCGCTGCACATTTGGCTCACTGGCCCACTGGGTGAAATTGAGTTGGATACCGTTAAGAGGAGATTTTCTTTTCTGCGCACCAACTGTGAAAATTAACAGCTCCCATCCCCATGGCTACGCCTTTGCCATCCCCAATTAATTCGCTTTTGCAGAGCCGAGAGACAGTTCCAGCCCAACGTTGGTGACACATGTGCAAGTGACAGACACTTTCCTCTGGTTATAATTTCCATCAAGATCGGATCTTATAAGGTAACAAGCGGTAAACTCAAGAATTGGAGAAAGTAACTGGCATAAAAGGGGTGAAATTATAAATAAATAAATTATATAAAAATTGTAGATATATTTATTTATTAAATTTAAATGTGTACTTTTCGATAGCTCAAATTATATCTCTAATTTTTTGTCTGTGAACTCTTTTCTATAACTTTTAATATTTATATATTTAAGAAATTGTTGTAAGCATTCTTAAAATGTTTCTTATTATACTTTAAATATACCTCAAGTTTTGAAGCGATGCTTTTTTTTTTTAAACAAAGACATCAAACTCTAAACATAAAGGTATATACTTCTCTATATATTTATATAAGTACTTACATCTATATATATATATGAGTGTGCCACGCACACGAATCCTCTGCTCAAGAGGGTGTAAATAATTTAATACATCAAGAAAATTGGAAATGAAAGTTTCTTTGTTTTGGTTTGGCGTGGCCGCAGCTAACTTTTAGTTTCGATGCTCGCAGATATGTAGCTGCGAGTCCTGCTCCTGCCGAAACGTAACGAAACGAAAAGGACGAACCGGACAAATGGACGCAGCCGGACGGACAATTGTGCGATTTATTTGCACATTTTGGCTGACCAAGTGGGATTCCTGGGGCGGTTGGGAGTCCTCCCATGTTCTTCGACTCTTATCGTCAATAATCATCATATGCTCAAATTTTTGGTCGCTTAATTGGAAAATTGTTGTTGTTCTTGTGATACGCCTGAGCGATTGGGTGATTGGATGGCCAGGATGCGGATCTGGATGGATGGACAAACGGATGATTGGTTTGGCTAGCGACTGCCGTTTGATTGATGGCCTCCACATTGTTCTGCGGCCTTGTTGTGATAATATTTGGCTAGCGCCAGAGTTTGATTGGCATTTAGGCCAAGTGCCTTGTGGTTGTTGGCTTGAAGCCCAAAAGGGCAGGGACTGAGCAGAAAGCTAAAGCGAAATGCTAAATGTTTGTTATCTCAGTAATAATATTTATTTCAACTTTATATCATTAATTATAGAACGAATTAAATAAATAAGGAAGTCATTTAGAAATATTATTTCAACATATTCCATATTCCATTTCCATATTTAATTTTCAACTTGATCATTAAGGTAAAGTCCTGAAATTTACACTTAACCCTTCCCTCATTTATAAATATTTCCTAAACCTATAATTTCCAAAGATAGAAGCCATTTTGACAAAAATCTGAATGGTTGACCACCGACCTTGGTCATATTTTTTCTCTGCAAAAATCGCGATTGCGCAAAAGCGGCGAAAGGACTCTCCCAGGGGTGGAATATGAGTTCATATCTCATCATATTTCATAAACCCCACTACTTCCTGCTTGGACTTGTGGTTGCGACTTCCTTTTTGTGGGCGTGAGCGTAGCCAGTTCCTTTCAAAATGGCGACAGACCTGGGGGATAACCACCCAAAACTCAGCACTTGGAGTTCTTTGAAGTTTTTAGTTGAATTGGCAAATGACAGGCACACTCCTCTGGAAAATACTATACTCTGCTCATCGCATATCAAAAGAAGTCGAAAACCACAAAGAAAATCTCAGCAGCGGCAAATTTTCAGCTACATCAAATCATCGAGTCCCGTATCCGTATCCCTGCCCGTATCCGGGGGTCTTCCTGTTTGCACCTGCACCCTTCTACGCTGAGGGACAGACAAAGAATTTCCCCCATTTTCTTCCATCTCCAAAATATTCTCTCTCTGTCTCTGGCGGCTGCTGCGGTTCGTCGTTCTGCCAACTTTCAACTACTTGCAAAGTTTTCACATTTTAAATTTGTTGGCTTGTTGCTTGTGCCCAGATTTTTTTCTTGTTGCCTCCATTTGCTTTTCCCTCCAAAAGTTTTCTTTGTTTTCCTTAGAGCTGCTGCTCTTGAGTGTAGGTCGCCGCCTAACAATGAGCACTGTGAAAAGGAGTTTATGGTGGGAAGAATACTATCTTATTAATTTATATCTTATATTTTGTTAGAATAAATATTTGTTTGATTACTAGAGGTGTTTTTAGGTATTTAAAATATAGAAAACGAATGGAACGGCCCACTTTACCTTCGATTTTTTTTATATTAAATTAATAGAATGTCCAAAATATATTACTTTATGATTTAGATTTACATTTATAAACTTGAACTAAACTAAATATGATAGACATCGTATAGAGTTTAGTTTCCTTACTTTAGGGTCTATATAATACGGATTCTCTTATTGATTTACTTAAATTTAATATATTTACAAATCTTTTTAAATAAAAAACAAAGTGAGAGAAAATGCCTTGACTTTTCCCCAAGTGCATTGAAGATTTTTGAAAAATCAAGTACACTTGTTTTGCATATAAGTTTCCTCCTCCACTTCCCTCCTTGTTTGCACATATTTGAGTGTAAGGACAGATTTGAGTGTCCTTCGTATGCATACACCTGGATGCAACTCAAATATGGAAGGATATGGGCTAGCTCCTTCCTGTGGCTTCTCTGAAATCTGCGGTCTCTGGCATTAAATATTTTCAAGTTTTACCCTCTTAGTCAGGGCTTTCAAGTATATATATTCTATATCTAATAAGCTGAGGGAAAACACTTTTTTCTCTCCGATGTCTCCGTGTCGATGGCTCCTTCTTTGTCTCCCCTTGGCCATCTTTATCGATTGCCCAACGAGTTGAGCTGGAAAAATACTTTCGTGGGCGTGGCAGTCGAACGAGAGGCGGGCGGTAGAAAAAATAAATTGTTGCAAACACAAACAGAAATATAATTTTTGTTGCCTCGCATCTACATGGGCCACATATTTATGGCATGCCAGCACGTACGCGATATATTGCAACCCAATCGTTGAGGAGGAGGATGAGGATGAGGAGGAGGAGGAGGAGGTGGTTGGCTCAGGGGGGGATTGCTTTTATTTATTTGGTAAACTTCGTTTATATCGCACACAAACCGAGTTAAGGGGAAACCCCCAACAGCCAGCGAAAAGAAAGTCGAGACCGAAACAGAAACAGAAACCGACGCCATGTTGAATGCGTCGCATGTTGGGCGGTAGAAGGTGGGCGGTGGGTTGTGGGTTGTGGGTGGTGAGCGGTGGGTGGTGGCATCATAAAAGCCTGGCTGAGACCCCGGACCCAGGACTCGTTCCCCGGGACCCATGTACTGCTCTGTGTTTGTTATGCTTGTCAAGCATTTTGCGCGGGACCGTCTAACGATATTTCGATTTTGATATCTTTGGGTGTTATCGTTAAATGTCTGTCTGGTCGACGGTGGCAAGGGATGGCGGTGGTGGTGTGGGCGGGTACACAATGTATACAATGTGCCATGTTGATTATGGTCTCATTTTTGGTATTTACTTTTCATTTGGATTATTACACGCCAGGAAAAAAAGTATCCTGCGGGAGAAGATAGTATTATTGATACAACAAAAGATATAGACTTGAATGTAGTAAAAATGGTAAAAATTTCATAAATATTTAGGAAACATGGATGAATATTCTCTGAAAATATGAATATAATTCGATAATATAGTTAAAAAACTCGAACTCCATATTAATTGCACTCCGGAAGTAAACTTTGATTTAAAATATAATCCAAAGTGCTTAAAAATTAATTATTTTCAACAAATATTATATTTTCTTTAAGACCTTTTCCCTCTTATATAATATTCTGCAAGTTTAATGATCCTCCCAGAGATCGGGTGGCTTCTTAACACCTCTTCCCTGCTTCCCTGCCTAATCGTTGCTTTCCTGACTGGTCATGGTCATGTGCGAGACTTTTAAAATTAGCACTCAAATGTGTCAAGAGCCCAGCATCATTATTCCACGAACCTAAGACCCTCGTCCACGTCTTCGTTCCGATCCAAATTATGCTCGTGTTTACGGGTACATTTTGACATGGGTCGTTGGTCCTGGCTTCAGTGCCGTCATATGTCATAATTATAGCTGCACCAGTTTCGAGATCCTGATGCCAGCAACGGGCACCAGTTCCTCAACTCAGATATATATTGATAATTGGCCGAGAAGTATGACCAACTGAGAGCCTGAGGCTGTCCAAGTCTAGACGAAAAGTGTCGGTTTTTGAATATTTTGACAGTTGGCACTTGATGGGGCCTGAGGGCCAATTTTGGGCATAGATTAAATAATTCTTAACAAGTCCAAGGTCACGGCTTCTACTTTCATAAGAATGTATTATGTTTAGTGATCTATATACGATTTTATTTGGGAAACTAATAAAAGAACTTTGCTTTCCCAAGCATTTTCTTTATTTAAATTAACTTATAATAACCTTCAACTCATTTAAAATCGATGAAACAAAAGTGAAATGTATACCGTTTCTTCTTCAACTTAAATTTTAGTTAACTTAAATGGAGGAAACAATGAAAGCACAAAGAGGCAGATGTGGAGCAGCTCCATGAGGCTGGTAAATCCATTAAGCAGACTGCCGGCAGATAAACTCCGCAGCAGAAGGCACGCGATGCTCCTGGTTGGATGTGATTTATGTGGCTTTTAGGATATTTTATTAAAATGCATATTCGTTGCTCGAATGTCACCGTCGGCCGCCGTTCAATGTTTATGATTTTCATAAGCTCGCCGGCCATTGGCCAGCAGCTACTGCGGCATCCATTGCTGGACTAAAGGAGGAGCAGGAGGACTCGCAGGAGCTGGAGTTGTGCCAGGTTGTATGTCATAAATTGTCACCACGCCGCCGGCCGATGTCCAGCACCAGGAGGATCGGGCGGACCCAGTCGCAGTGTCAGGTGAAGATACTGTATCTGATCGCTGCGACCGCTGCGGGTCATAAACAAGCAACTTCGCGACCAGGTTCTCGGCTGTGGCCAGAGCCACCATTTCATCGCTAACTTGGCCGCCTTGGCTTTAATTAAAGCAGCTTGCCTGTCTTCATTTTTGTACAAGGTATTTGTTAGGTCGGGAAGGGTATATCGTTTTTTATTTTAATATTTAAAAGTGAAGGAAAGACTACGAATTTCTTCAAATGCTGAGAGAGCGTCAATATGATTTTTCTGCATTTTTAATACTCCAAACAATGAAATATATATATAAAATATATATAATTTAATACCCTGGGTATTTCCTGGTCGAATCTCTCGACTTCTAGCCTTATTGTCTTGCCTTACGAATGACTTCTTCTGCTCGGCAGTTGAATCTTTTGGAAAACATCAGCTGAAACAGCCATCAACGTTGGCTGGGGCTTAGTGTGGATTCGTTTATCAGTTTATTTAAATTTTCCTCGCATGTGTAGTGGGCGGGAGGGGGGTTGGCTCGTATTTATGCCCATAATCAGGGCGCGGAGAATCCCGTTAAGTCGCGTCATAAGGCGGTACGCACTTTTTCGCTTATCGTCATCTCAGTCTCAGTCTCAGTCTAAGGCTGAGCAGAAGCCTCAGATTCGGATTCGGTTACAGCCTCAGTCTCAGAGCTCAGCTCCGCCCCCATAGAAGGATGTGCCGAGTATTTTATTGTTGCCGCTGAGAAATTGGATTCGTATCAGTGGCACATATACATATATACTATATACATTTATCCAGATAACCAGATACACATAAGCCCCCGCACCAGCACGTACATACAGTTTATGGCAACTCATATCTGACAGATATAAAAGTAAGTATTCACATCTAAGAGGAAAGAAGCGGCACAAATCGAAGGAGCACAGAAAGAAAAATTCAAGACTGTATTGAAAATATATATATCTCCGAGGACAATAAGTCTCAGAAAGGCTCAGAATTAAAATCAGTTATTTTTTATGAATTTAAATAAATACAATAAACCATTCTAAGCTCAAAAGATCAAGAATTAATGGTAATAATATGAAATATATTGGTTACACTATAATATTAATATTAAGAATATATTAATATCTTATTAAAAATGCAGTATTTCGTTAATAAACACAAGAAACTGAAGAAAAAATAAAACCAGTCGCCATTTTGTGGAAAAAGCGGCTACAACGACAAAAGCGTCAAAGAAAAATGATAATAAAATAACACAAATATGGCAGAGGGAAAATGCTCGTTATGGGAGGATTTCCCCCCCCCCCCCCTCTCACTTTCTTGGCATTTGTGCTTTCCATTTTATTTTTATTTTATGTATTTGCCACATAAGCAGCTTAAGTGGCAGAGCTCCGGCATATACGGATTTACATATGGACAGACATACGCATTTATATATATATATATATATATATATGTATGTACATACTTTGTGTGCCATATCAAAGGCAAAAGGATCACGACATAATGCCGACGTCGCCGCATGTGCCATAATTTGCAGAAAAGTGCCAGAACAGCCAGGACTCCCAACCACCGCATGGATCCAATCCCAATCCCAATTCCAGCCCCAATGCCAATCCCTATGCCATGCCATTTTGCACCCAACCCCCCGTTCGGGCATTAAAATGCCTTTCGAACAAGGATAACATTCGGCCTTCTTCCAGGACGAGGGGTATACGTACGTACATACATATATGGCACTTGGGGGCGAAATGGGTGCATGCCATAAAAACAATAGCGCACATAAATTTTGCACAAATATATATAAAGTATGCAAAAAGGCATAAAAACGAATAACATCAACGACTGAGGGAATGGGGGGTTACCCCACCAAATGAGCTAGGGGGAAGCCCCCACACCAGGCACACACACACACAGAGAGAGTCAGGAATATCGTAAAACATATGTAAAGAAGGATACGAAATATTTATTTTTCTCTTTTTTCGGCTGTTTTGTGTTCATTTCATTTCGCACTGATTTCGCAGGAATTTTAACGAGACTCGACTTGGGTGAGAACTTGTTAGGAACTCCAAGTAAATGGTAATGGCGGAAAAAAGGGAAAATTCTTGGGGATTATCAAGACTAACGTATAATTTAGTAATATATGCATTAAATATCAAAAATTCCATTATAATAATTCAGTAAGTATTTTTGGGTTGCTTTTTATTGGGTAATCAAACTTCCATTTGAAGTTTAAATATAAAAGAATTATTTTTGTTTTAATTTTTGACGGCTTCAATGTTGTAACTCAATTTAAATTTTTAAGAAATTGAGTAAATGTTTTTCTGAATATTTTACTTAAAATAATTAAGATTTTAATAACAAATATTTAGTTTTTGAGCCCTCAAGAAAATTTTAAATATTTGCATTCTTCATTTCATTTCATTATGCATTTCTTTATTTGAGTTTTTTGGAAATAACAATGCTCAAAAACCAATACCCAAATCAAAATATTATTAATTTCAATTTTGAAAGCTTTTCTGTGCTTATTTTTAAAAATTTCAATATTTTTAAAGCCCACAAACGAAAGGTAAGATTTTTATATATATATTTCAGTAACTAAAAACTTTGATAGGCCCCAATTGATGCCCTATTTTCCATATGCTTTTGGTCCGATCCTTATCCTTATCCTTATCCTTATCCTGTTGACCTGCGCATATTTACTTAATGACATCAGCTGCATCCTTTATGGACTATTCCGATATCAGGGACATTCATCTCGTGCATTAGACGAGGAGGAGGAGGAGCAGAAGGCAATCGGAACAAATGCGATTGCCGGAGGGCATTCACGCATCGCCATCTCGCACGGGGTCACAGATGTTGGCATTCCTCGTCGTCACCCGTAATTGGACATTGAGTGCTCCCTCCCCTTGGATTCACCCCTCTCACCTCGCCGGATGGGCGCATGTAATTGTAATTTTCCGTGTTTTTCGTTTGATTTTCCATTTTTTTTTTTTCTCCCCCAAAATTTGCCAAGTGCATGAATTTGTCGTTTTCAGAAATTTATGCTTTTTAGTTTATTGCTGGTACGGCACAAGAGGGGGAAGACGGACCGAGCCGGTCGAGGGAAGAGGGTGTGGTGTGCCTGCATAGTTTTATGAGTGGACCTTGGTGTGCGGGCCATCAGACGTCCGACGTCCCTGGCCGGGCCAAGTCCATGTGTAATTGGGAATTTATTAGTCGCTGGAGACTCATTTACATTTCTTCCTTTTGGGGGAGGCGGAAGGAAGGATATGGCCCGGACCAGGCCAACGGACAGTGCTGTAATTATTAGCCATTCTTTTATTTATGGCAAGGAAAGTTTTGATTTATCCCGGACAGGCGGAATACTCAAGACAAATGCCTGCAGTTTGGCAAATAAATTTCCGAAATGGTCAATGGCTCCTCCATACGCCTCAGATTTATTACTAATTGTAAGTCATAAAGTGGGCGGGCAGTAACACCTGGCACTTACCTAGACTTCTGATGTGTCTAAAGGGAGTTTGGTGGCAAAAAGGATGAACTTATACATAATTATACGTAATTACAACTGCGACTTTTTATTCAATGTTTCTTAAAATCCACTTCCTGAATGGCAAAATGCGCAGGTATGCGTCTATGAAAGTGAACGATTTGAGACCTCCAAACGTTCCAAAGGATTTTATTCCCACGAGATAGAAGTTTTGCGGCTTTCCGTCCACCACCTCAATGTCCATCAGTGGTGATCCAGACTGTAGAAAATTCGTTTTGATCCCCACGGCACATAGAAGGTTCTGGCTGAGGTTCGACTTGACCAGCGGCTCCGTCAGCGAAGTGCAGTACTCCAAGCTGGTCGCGTGTCTGGTAGCCTTTATCCGCCACTCGAGTTCCTCGGTAACTTCCTCTCGGTTCGATGGTTGATGCTGAAAACCCGCAACCTCTAGTCGCTGCCCAATGTAATTGTTCTCGATCTCCCGATCCGGCGGCAAGCAGAGAAGCTGAACAAAGTCCGAGAGCTCTACGTTCCGCACCATCTTGGCCAGGGCGATGTCGTTGCCGCGGCTGTCTATTTTGAACAGCGGATGCACCACAATCTCTTCGATGTCCACAGCCTGCGGAGGCGGAGAGCACTGGGTGATGGCACTGGTCGTGCGGCAGTCGCCTTTGGGTTCTTTGGTGTTTGGGTTGGCGCGCCAGTCCCCGAAGAGGATGTACTTGGGAAAGGTGCTGGGATATTCGAAGAGCGCACAGTAAGCTGTGAGAATGGCATAGCGTTGGTGGATCAGCACTGCCAGGCAGTCGGATACCGGCTCTGGCTCATCCGGCTCCTCGTGGAACAGGCGGCCAATCCAGGTGTGCTCGTCCGGGCCTGTAAAGAGCTTGTGGTTGTAGAATTGGGTTTCCCTTAGCTTTCCACACTGCTGTTGCTGCTCTTGTCCCTCGATTTCTGGAATAACAATAATGGTTTATTAACGTACTCAGTCCGGTTCCTGATCATAAGTTGATAAACTATGAAAAATACAATGTATATTTCACGTTTAAATTTTAAATATCCCTTAAAAACTTAGATAAATCTGTAACTTACGCGATAAGAACGCAGAAAATGCCCCAAAAATGAGGAAAAACACTGGAAAACCTTCAATCATCTTTTAGAAAGCTTTGATTGAAATTGAAACTCAATCGGTAGCGAGAATAATTTTTATACAGGTTTTTAAAGCTTTTGCTCAGTGCAAATCGTTTTGCAAATCGGAGAGTCTATAAAAATCTGGCTATGTTTAGTTTTCTTTTTATTTTAGAATTTTTATATATTTATCGTTTATCTTCTTTCTTTTTTTTCTTTTTGTATTTTTTATGTTCAATATTTTTTATTAGTCGAGCACCGGCAAACCTATTTCAAAGCAACTTTGAAATAAACTGAATGCCAGTGAATATAACAACTGATATTTAAAGAGATTACAAAAGCTTTTTCTCACAGAAAATATATTCACTGAGAGAACTGAGATATTTACGCACTTTAATAATATTAACAGAAATCTCTTTTAAATTCCAATCATTCCAAAATAATATATAACAAAGTATTATATGTCTATGACAGGGCATATTCAATGTTTTTCAAGATCCAGTTCCTAAACGGCAAAATGCGCATGAATCCGTCTATGTAAATCGGAGAGGAAGTACCAGAAACCGTTCCGAAGGTGTTTATTCCAACCAAGTAGAAGTTGCGAGGCTTTCCGTCCACCACCTCGACGTCCATCAGTGGTGAGCCAGCCATTAGGTTAGTTGCCTCCATCTCAACGCCACACAAATGATTCTGGGAGAGGGTCAGCTCGCCGAGAGCCTCCGTTATAGAGATACAAAACTCTAGGCTGGTCGTGTGCCTCGCCAACTTCCGTCGCCATTCTACGTCCAGGATCCTCGCCTTTTCCCAGTAATGCTCTTGGATGAATCCTGCCATCTCCAGGCGTCGGGAGATGTGGTTGCCCTCGATTCCTCGGGCGGGCGGCAGGCACAGCGGCTGCACGAATTCCGAGAATTCCACGTTCCGTACCATCTTGGCCACGGCAATATCGTAGTCGTGTTCCCCCAACTTGAACTGTGGGTGCACTGAGATCTGCTCCATGTCCACCGCTTGCGGTGGCGGAGTGCACATTGTGGAGCCCCTCTCGAGGCGGCAATCACCCGTCTTGAAGTTGCTATTGGCGCGCCAGTCCCCGAAAAGAATGAACGTGGCTGTGTTATTATCGTCATTATAATCTGACAGAACACAGTGAGCGGGCAGGATAGCAAAGCGCTGGTGGATCAGCACGGCTAGACATGAGATTTTAGTTGCCGGATTGCTCGACTCTCCGTAACCTACACGACCAATCCAGGTGTACTCGTCCGGGGCGGTGATTTCCTGCTCGTTGTGAAGTTGGGTCTCCCGCAGCTTGCCACACTGCTGTGGCAGGTCTTCACCTTGAGTGGCTGCAAAACCCATTTAAGGTACAAAGTTATAGAACCAAAATATTTTAAATATTTTATTAGGTAGGAAGAAATGCTAACTAAGCTTTTATTTTCTTTATTTTTGTTGTATTTAATCACTTTATTCATTCTCATACTCTCTAGAATTGAGTGACCGTTATTAGTAACTGATTTTTAATGAATTTACGAGTTTGTCACTGGACACAACAACAACAAAACTATTTATAATATTAGACAAAATGCCAATTCTTTTATTAAACACCGACAATCTACGGGTTTTCCTTCACTCGATCTGCAACTTACGCGCTAAAAACGCGGGCAATACCCCGAATATGAGGAAAAACAATCGGACACCGACAATCATCTTCAAGCAAGCTTTAATCGAGACTAAACCTTGATCGGCAATGAGATATTTTTATACGGGTTATCAAAGCTTTTGCTCAGTGCAGTCGTTGCAGTTCGGAGAGTCTATAAAAACCAAGCTACGTTTATTTTGTGTGTTTGAGAATTTGAATTTTTTTAATATAATTTTAAGAATGAAATAAACACAATCTTTGTTTATTTTTGTACGTTTTTTTATCTTTATCTTTTATCGAGCGCCAGCAAACCTATTCCATATAACCTTTTAATAACCTTAATGCTACTAAATATAACAATTAATTCTTACAGAGATTACAAAAGCTTTTTTTTCTGAGACAATAAATTTACTAAGAAAACTTGATATTTCCGCACTTTAATAATATTTACAGAAATATCTTTTAAATTCTAATCAATCTGCGTTTTATTTTAATAAGATGCATGTAAAAGATAATATATAACTTCGGCTCGCCGAAGTTTATATACCCTTGCAGATTGCAATTGAACTATGAAATTAAAAACGAAATTCTGAAATAATAATAATAAGCCAAATCCAAAATTTGATTAAAATATTTTGAGCAATAGCGAAACTATAATTTTTTTATTATTACCCTGATTGTTCCTATGGCAGCTATAGGATATAGTCGGTCGATTTTCATGAAATTAAAACCGAAATTTTGAAATAAGGATTAATAGCCAAATATAAAATTTTGTAAAAATATGTTGAGAACTGAGACATATTGAATTTTTTTTTTGAAAAATTTTCTGATCGTTCCTAATGCAGGTATATGGTATAGTCATCCAATCCGGCCCGTTCCGACATATGTACGAGTGAGATTATATAGAAGACTAAGTGCAAAGTTTCATTCAGATAGCTTTAAAACAGAAAAACAGACAGACAGATAATGCTGATCAAAAATATATACTTTATAGGGTCTGAGATGTCCCCTTCACTGCGTTGTAAACTTCTGAATAAAGTTATAATACCCTGCAAGGGTATAATAACCCAATGTCTATGACATGGCATATTCAATATTTTTCAGGATCCAGTTCCTAAATGGCAAAATGCGCATGAATCCGTCCATATAAATTGGATTGGATATAATCGAAATTGTTCCAAAGGTTCTTATCCCAACCAAGTAGAAGTTGCGGGGCTTTCCGTCCACCACCTCGACGTCCATCAGTGGTGAACCAACCATCAGGTAAGTTGCCTCCATCCCAACGCCACACAAATGATTCTGGGAGAGGGTCAGCTTGTCGAGAGCCTCCGTTATAGAGATACAAAACTCTAGGCTGGTCGTGTGCCTCTCCAACTTCCGTCGCCACTCTACGTCCAGGATCCTCGCCTCTTCCCAGTAAATCTCTCGTTTGAATCCCGCCATCTCCAGTCGCCGTGAGATGTGGTTGCCCTCGATTCCTCGGGCGGGCGGCAGGCACAGCGGCTGCACGAATTCCGAGAATTCCACGTTCCGTACCATCTTGGCCACGGCAATATCGTAGTCGTGTTCCCCCAACTTGAACTGTGGGTGCACTGAGATCTGCTCCATGTCCACCGCTTGCGGTGGCGGAGTGCACATTGTGGAGCCCCTCTCCAGGCGGCAATCACCCGTCTTGAAGTTGCTATTGGCGCGCCAGTCCCCGAAAAGGATGAACGTGGCTGTGTTATTATCGCCATAATCTGACAGAATACAGTGAGCGGGCAGGATAGCAAAGCGCTGGTGGATCAGCACGGCTAGACAATAGAATTTAGTTGCCGGATTGCTCGAGTCTCCGTAACCTACACGACCAATCCAGGTGTACTCGTCCGGGGCGGTGATCTCCTGCTCGTTGTGGAGTTGGGTCTCCCGCAGCTTGCCACACTGCTGTGGCAAGTCTTCACCTTGAGTGGCTGCAAAACCAAAATATTTTAAGTATTTCATTAGGTAGGAAGAAATGCTAACTATGCTTTTATTTTCTTTATATTTGTTGTATTTAATCACTTGATTGTGACTCATACTCTCTAGAATTGAGTACCCGTTATTTGTCACTGATTTTTAATTAATTTACGAGCTTTATAATATTAGATAAAATGTTATTCCTTATATGAAACACCGATATTCTACGGGTTTTCTTTCACACGATCTGTTACTTACGAGATAAGAACGCGGGCAATACCCCGAATATAAGGAAAAACAATCGGACACCGACAATCATCATTAAGGAAGGCTTAATCAAGACTAAACCTCGATCGGCAATGAGAATATTTTTTATACAGGTTACCAAAGCTTTTGTTCAATGCAAATTTTTGCATTGAAAACGGAAATCTGAGAATCAATGAACAAAAATCAGGCTTTGCGAGCTTTTAGTTTTGAAAGATTATTTTGTTGTTACTATTTAGTTGGAAATATTCGCTATAATTTTTTCCTGTTACAATTAACCTGTTACACTTAGATTTTCCTGTTACATTTGTTTGCATTTTTCTGTTCAGCATCTTCATCTTTAAAGTAAGTAAACAACTATTAAGTTAAAAAGTTTTATTTAATGTCTTTATCTACTCCATGTTTTTCAGTATCCAGTTTCTAAAAGGCAAAATACGGATGAAACCGTCTATGGCGACCGGCGAAGATTTAGAAGCAGGCTTTCCAAAGGTGTTCAATCCGACAAGGTAGAAGTTACGTGGCTTTCCATCTACCACCTCGACGTCCATCAATGGCGCCCCGGACATGAGGACGTCCCCTCCGGGACTAACGCCACACAAGTGGTTCTGGGTAAAGGTCACCCTGGCAGGTACCGACGCCGAAATGCAGAACTCCAGGCTGGTCGTGTGCCTCGTCACCTTTCGCCGCCATTCAAAGTCTTCGATCTGTTCCTCAAGGGAATGATCCCTTCTGGCAAATCCCGCCATCTCCAGCCGCCGGGATATATGATTGCCTTCGATCTCTCGGGCGGGTGGCAGGCACAGTGGCTGTACGAATTCCGACAGCTCCACGTTCCGCACCATCTTTGCCAGGGCAATGTCGTAGTCGTGTTTTCTCTGATCGTACAGAGGATGCATCGCAATCTCCTCGATGTCTACTGCCTGCGGAGGTGGAGTGCACGTGGTGAAGCCCCTTTCCAGGCGACAATCACCCACATTGAAGTTCTCGTTGCCGCGCCAGTCCCCGAAAAGGATAAGCTCGATTGTGTATGGATTGGCTTGGACACAGTGAGCAGGGAGGATAGCGTAGCGTTGGTGGATTAGCACTGCCAAGCATATGAATGTGGGTTTCGGCTTATCCGTTTGGCTGTAGCCCACACGACCAATCCAAGTGTACTCGTCCGGAGCGGTGATCTCGTGCTCATTGTGGAGTTGGGTCTCCCGCAGCTTTCCACACTCCTGTGGAAGCTCTTGACCCTGAGTGGCTGAGAAAGGAATTTAAAGTACAAATAATATTTTTAAAATATAGGATTTCTTGCTAAAATATATTTAGTATTTTATTTGATTTATTTCTTTATTTTTGTAGTATTTAATCTCTTCATTGATTTTTGTTGTCTCTGAAATTCATCGACCTTTATTATTTACTGATTTTAAATTAATTTTTGAATTTCTCACTGATGATGTAACTACAATAAAACTATTAAAATTATTATTTATTAGAGAAAATTTGTTTTCTTTTCTTTAAACACCGATTTTCTATGGGGTTTCCTTCACACAATTTGCAACTTACGCGATAAGAACGCGGGCAATACCCCGAATATGAGGAAAAACAATCGAACACCGACAATCATCTTTAAGCAAGCTTTAATCAAGACTAAACCTCGATCGGTAATGAAATTATTTTTTATTCAGGTTATCAAAGCTTTTGCTCAGTTAAAATCGTTGTATTGAGAATGGAAATCTGAGAAACTATGAAAGAAAATCAGGCTTGGCAAGCTTTTAGTTTTAAAATAATACACAGGTCAACACGCTTGAGTTTTTGGGAAGATGAGACTTTATTTCCGAAGGGATTTCCTACGTAGAATTCGAATTCGGCGTTAGAATTTCCCTATCACGTCATGAAATGAACTTCACCTTTCCAACAACTCACGTGACTCCTATATTTGTAGACCTGTGTTTGTTTTGTTAATATTTACTGAGAAATACTCGTCCCCATTTATCCGATAGCATAATAAAGCTTGATCACCGGAAATTTAAATGCCATATACTGTTTCAATTTTTCTTTCCAGCATCAATAAAGTAAGCATAAAGTAAACAACGATTGAGATTAAAATATTTTAATATTTTTATATTTTTCATGTGATTATTCCATTAATTAATTTACGCTATATACTACACAATGCTTTTATAAAGACGTTCTATTAAAGGGGTTAGTTTAACCAATGTTTTTCAGTATCCAGTTTCTAAAAGGCAAAATACGGATGAAACCGTCTATGGCGACCGGCGAAGATTTATCAGCCGCTATTCCAAAGCTGTTCAATGCGACAAGGTAGAAGTTACGTGGCTTTCCATCTATCACCTCGACGTCCATCAATGGCGCCCCGGACATGAGGACGTCCCCTCCGGGACTAACGCCACACAAGTGGTTCTGGGTAAAAGTCACCCTGGCAGGTACCGACGCCGAAATGCAGAACTCTAGGCTGGTCGTGTGCCTCGTCACCTTTCGCCGCCATTCAAAGTCGTCGATCTGTTCTTCAAGTGAATGATTCCATCTGGCAAAACCCGCCATCTCCAGCCGCCTGGATATATGATTGCCTTCGATCTCTCGAGCGGGTGGCAGGCACAGTGGCTGTACGAATTCCGACAGCTCCACGTTCCGCACCATCTTTGCCAGGGCGATGTCATAGTCCCTTTGGACCTGGTTGTACTGCGGGTGCATCGCAATCTCCTCGATGTCTATCGACTGCGGAGGCGGAGTGCACGTGGTAAAGCCCCTTTCTAGACGACAATCACCCACCTTGGTGTTCTCGTTGGCACGCCAGTCCCCAAAAAGTATTAATTCGATTGTGTATTGACCGGCTTGGACACAGTGCACAGGGAGGATCGCGTAGCGTTGATGGATCAGCGTTGCCAAGCATAAGAATGTTATTTTCGGATCATCCGGTTTATCCGTTTGCCTGTAGCCCACACGACCAATCCAGGTGTACTCGTCCGGTGCTGTGATCTGCTGCTCGTTGTGGAGTTGGGTCTCCCGCAGCTTGCCACACTCCTGCGGCAGATCCTGACCACTAGTGGCTGTAAAATGGGTTTAAAAAAAAAACAAAAATAAAATAAAAAAATATGTTTTAATTCTAGATATAAGATTATTATAAATACTTTAATCTATCGCATTTTGAATTTTGTATTACCATACATGTGTATATATTAGCGAACGAGAGCTTTATAAACGCTTTTACTTAGAGTTAGTAACTTGTATTAGTCAATGAATCTGATTACTACTGTTATAGTAACACAAATTAAAAAATCGGAAAACTTATTATTTTCTATTTAATTTTGATGTGGATATAGTTTTCTTCAACGGATCTGTAACTTACTCAAAAAGAACGCTGGTAATATCCCAAGTAGCAGGGAAAAGACTCGCACAGCGACATTCATTTTCCAGCAAGCTTTGATAGAAACTAAACCTCGATCGAAGGTGGAATTTCCACCGTGGAAGTGATTTTAATACAGATAATCAAAGCTTTTGCATGGGAAGTGCAATCTAAGAATATTTAATAATATGCCTTTGCTTTGTTTTCACTTTCTACACATTTTCTTTATTTTAATTAATCTATTTTTGCAGAAGTTTTTAAAAATAATGTATTTTTATAACGTATGCGTATTGCTTTAGTTACTATTTTTTAGTTTTATTGAGCGCCTTAAGCGCTTTTCTTATAAGCTTTTCAGTAAACTAAATTCAAATCAATCGTGCGAACGATTTATATAGAGGTTTCTAAAGCTTTTGATCAGTGAAAATAGTTTTATTCAGAAGCTGCAAGCTGCGACTCAAGAGAATTTTAAAATCAACTCGGAAATTAAGATCTCTTGGGAATGAGAATGCAGCTTTTTATGGATTAATTTAAGTACATATTTTATTATTATTATTATTATAATTATTATTATTATTATTATTATTATTATTATTATTATTATTATTGTTATTTTTATTATTATTATTATTATTATTATTATTATTATTATTATATTATATTAATTCCCTTTCTATACTGCGAAGTCAAGCTTAATTTGTCCCTCACACGTTCAAACTTAAGCCCTGCCGAAGGTCCTTGTTAATGGAAGCTGTGCTCGTCGGGTCACGCATAATCTTATTAAGCACCGGACTCCAAGTCCCCTTCCTTTCCATCTCAATTGGAGGACAGAGAAGAAAATTTCAACAACGTCACCAATTTCCGGCAATTATTTCGACTGTCGGTTGATTTAATTTATTCGTTGCTCAAAATTAAAACCAAACCAAAACAAAGAAATCCCCTTGTCCAAGTCGAGCGACATTGTAAACAGGCCACATGCCACCACATCCCCACGCCGAAAGTCCTGCCCGGCTCCTGTTCCCTGTTCCCTTTCCCGCCTGCTGAGTTTGTTGGCGCGATTTTTCATTCCCGTCGCAATTGGTTTTCAATTCGGGGCCATGTAATCCCCCAGCTCCATGGGATATTTCTGGGGATTTATGTTGTTTTTTTTTTTTTTTTGTTCGTTGTGCTCCTTCGCTAGGCCGCGGAGCTGGGGGTCTCTGCATATTATTAGCGAGCGCCGCGTGACTGCGAGTTCAACTTTTAATCGAATGCACATAATTGCCAAAATAAATCAATCAATTCGGCCCGGCTGCCCCCTAATGAGAACTGACAGCAACCGCCAGCAAGTCATCCCCACTTGGGAGCACAGAGAAGTCCAGTTTTTTTTTTAGGGTATCCTAATCCATGTATGTAGGTTCTTTGCACAAATTACATTTGATAAGAGATGTTGCAAGCCCTATTTATTTGCTAGCTTTCATTTAAAACTTAATCAAATAACAATTTCATTGGGTTTTATGTAACATTTATTGATTCTTTATTAATCCTAAAAATATATTTTTAATATTTAAGAGGAAATAATATTTAATTTTTTTGTATTATTCTAGAACAAAATTAATCCCTGGGCTTAACTTTGTGGCTCAGTGTCAGATTCCCAGCTCTAGATCCGCTTTCCTTGATGCTTCTCTAGCTGGGCAACCTTTAACGACTTGGTTTACGTGTCATTAGACCTCGGAAGGAAGAACTCTGGCTAATGCCCCGTCTTAGGTGAACATAAATATCCGTGTTCCGTCCGATAGTGATCTCTAATTCCCGCTCCTCCTCCAATCAGACACGTGCCCTTTGCCGCGCCTCCGTCTCGTTTTGTAATCCGTGAGATATGCCGACGATGACACGCTCCACCGGCTGACTCTGTGCCCATTATGAAAATGACAAATGGAGCGCAACTGCCACTGACTCAACTCTAGCAAACTGTAAACAGAACGGGGTAACTTCTACGGAGGAGATCCCGGAGTGCGTCCGGGATTATGTGTCACAGGATTAGCAACAGCAGTAATTCCAGTGTTCCCACCTCGGGGCTTATTGCGATTGGAAATGATTTAGTTTGGCTGGGAAATAGGAAAGATTATTATCGACTTGATATCGGTTGGGAATTTCATTAGGCGAAGGCCTTGAACTTGATACAATTTTTAAGATTTTTAGTGCGAAATTTCGCATTAATCTTTCAAGATATCATTTATTTTATTTAAAAAAAATGTCAAATTTATTAATTTAATTCCTTTAAGCTTACTTTATAAATGTTAAATATATCAAACCTAATTTTTTGGGGACATCCCGCTGGCTTTAAAACACAACGCAACAAATTTGCGTTAAAATTTCCAACCATAATTTGGTGTTGGCACCAAAAAGCACAAGCAGGAGCAGGGATTTATCGAAAATGAAGGGGTGAGGACTTTCAGGACCGAGGACTGAGCTGCCGGAACTGACGAGAACGTTATTAGCCGCAGGGGGAGTCAAGGCGGAAGGCAGATGAGGATAAGGCAGATACCTTCCGAGGGGTGTTTTCATTCCTATTTTTTATTTCAGCGGGCTGCGGCCGTCCACAATTGAATTTCATAAGAAAAAAAAAACAAAACTGTAAAACGCATTTTTCAAAATGACAAACAAACCTAGCGAAAAGTGAAACGGAAACGAAAACAAACAATGGAGGCCAAGGAAAACAAAGTAACCTGAGACCGATTTCAACAATGATGATGCTTGTGATGATGATGATGATGATGATGATGAGGCTGTGGATGAAGGGGTGGCTCTGTTGGCTCTAAGGAAGACCCGCAAGGGGGTGTGAAAATGAAATAAGTATAAACAAACAGCAGCTCGCAGTAGGCAGCTCAATTTTGGACAAAGTCAAATGGACTGACTGACTGGGCGACAAGGGTTTGTCGGTCCCAACGCAGGGGTTGCTCTATGCGACTCTACAGTTTGGCAATTATAGTTCCTCGAAAAGCGGGAAATTGAACAAACAATAAATTGTTATCAATCAGTTTTACATGTGTATCAACATTGGCAACACGGCGGGGATCCTGATACGCAGAGTTGTGACATAAAAAAGACACTATTAAGAGAGGTTTTTCTAAGTTTTTGAATAAATTTCATCATAAATATAATTGTAAATTGAAAGTCATATTTAAGCGCTTAAAAAATGATGTCTTAGTCGGACTTAGAAATATTTGGGGAGTCTTTAAGAATCTTCTTTGCGTGTTAATTACTTTTTAAAAAAGAATCGTGCTTGATTTTTATATAATATATCTTTGCTTAACGCTCAAACGTTGTCCCAACGATATCCTTTCAAAAGAGGAGACCTATCAGCCCCAACTTCCATCCTCGACGGCGCAGAACCGCAGATGTCCGGTTCAGGGGAGGGATTCCATTGCGCCCTGGGAGACGACGGCGACCTTATTATGCCGCCAAAAGTAAAGGCCAATTGCAGGGGTTGGATGTGGCTCTCGACAGAGACTGGGATTGGTTCCGTGGTGCACTTGGCCGCGGGCATAAATCACGCCGTTTAATAACTAATAAACGCCATCGCTCAAGTGGCAGCTGTCAGCTTGTCAGCAGCGTCCGAGAAGCGTGAAATTGTCGCAACAGGACACAACATCAGGACCAAGGGTCAGGACAACACACACATTCGAAGGGACAAGGACAAAGGCAAGAACAGCACAGTGCTTGTGCTGTGTTAAGTAAAAAACACCCCAGAGGAATCCATCAGTTTCCGTGATTTTCGTATATTAAGTCATCATTTTTGGTCCCAGTTCAGGGCGAGAACTCCCATGAGAGAAAGTACGATTCGTTCGGGGAAAAACTTTAAATTGAAGCTGGGAGAATGGATGGTCGGTGGATGCCTCTTTCCCTCTCTTGGATGGACATCCTGGCTGATTACAAGGAAAGTTAAGTGCTTTAACAGGAATGGGACGAAACACAGCTCGGGGATCGCTTTCTTGTTCATGTTTCATTAGTGGTTAATGTCGGACACAATGGAGCCAGATTTTGGGTAGGTTGAGATGATCGGAGGGGGAATAATATGGATAATGTGAATAGTAGAAACAAAGTGGACATAAGCTGTATTATTTATTGATTTTAGGACAAGAAATATATTTTAGATTTTGAAAATTAAGTAAATATATATTATATATTTTCTTAAATCATTAAAAAAACTTTTACTACTAATATAGAAAAATAATTGCCCATTTCAAGTTCATATTAAAGGGTTCAAGTTGCTATAAGTAACTTTAAAGATACATATATTTAATATTCTCTATATAGATTCCAAGAATAATATTTTATAGATTTGCCACTTTATAAGGCATAGTTTTACATAATTATCTTAAAATTTAATTGCCTCCTAAAAGTATGCTTACTTTCTTGCTTAAAAATCTATTTTTCAAGCCTAGATAATAGCAAAGCAAATACTTTCTACAAGCTAAGCACCACAATTTCATACAGTTTGACTTTAGCTAAATATTTTAAGCATAAGTTTATTTATTTACTATTATAAACTTACATTTTTTCTGTGCTACATCTGTGTCTTCGTTGAAATAAATTGAAAACCTTACAATGTCTTGTTTTGAAAACTCACCTTGAGCTGCGGTGGGTAATTGGAGTCATCTCCCAGAGCTCCTTGACACCTCGTCATCCATTGAGATGAACTACAACAAATGCACTCATTTGCTTGCAGGTGTTCACCACCCATTGCCTCCATTCCACAGTTATCCTTCGCTCCTGAGGGAGCACTCTAATGCGTCAAAATCCTTCAACTTTTCGCAGCATTTGCGCACAATGCGGTGGGCGCAGGAGGAGGCGTGGCTGTTACTGAAGAGCCCTTCAGCTCTTCAGCGAAAACAAAAACAAGGGGAAAAAATATATATACGTAAAGTATATATACGAGAGACTGACAAAAGTATTTGAATTGACAAGTGCCATCAAAATAGAAGCGGAATTAAATTTATCATGCCAAGTGGCGGCTTGGTGAGGTGAGGCCAAAGGCCCCGCAAAGCTATGACAGTATCTCGGGGGATGGAACACTCCCCAATCCCTTAGAGAGAGAGAGAGAGAGACAGCCGGAGCACAGCATCATCGATCAACCCGAGCGGAAGAGAGTTCCGCAGGAAGGAAGCCGAACATTTAAATATTGAATAATATGTTTTTCTTCTTTACCAACCACCTCCAACTCCAAAAGTCACGCCCCTTCTTTAGACTTGGCTTGTTTTTATGGCCAAAATCAGGGCTTAATGATGGGGCAAATGATGAGCGGAATATTGACAGCATTCAGATGACGATGATGACGACAATGACGAAACGTTTTCGGATTATTATGCAAACAAATCAGGCCAGACTCCAAAAGTAACGAGAACTAAATGGTAAGGGAAACATGGCAACGGAAAACGGGGAAAGGACGATGTAGGGTTTTCTTTGGAAACTCACTCTTGCTTGCTGGCCACTTGAATTCGCAACGCCAGCGCTTCTATTACAAAATACTTTGAATGGGATTTTTAATTTGCATTTAATTTCATAATTAGACCTGAGCCCCGACACGTTTCTTGGCCCTGCTCGGATTTCGGAGCACGGCACGCGACTTCAGGCTTTTATTCCAGATTCCAGACACCCGAGCTGCTCTCCAGCGAATCGTGTTAAATGTAATCCGCTTAGCGTTCATAATTTCTGCTAATATGTCAGGACTTCAGGTTCACATGATGCTCCTGTATTACAAATTATTATTCCCACACTTTGAGAAGGTTTCTTCCTGGGCTTTGATATAATTTAATTAGGAAAGTGTGAGTCTTAAAAAACCTTTGAAAAATCCTAAGAAGATTTTTTTATTTTCAATAATTCCTTTATTTAAAATTCTTTAATAAGATATAGCAAAAAAAATTAAAGCAAAGAGTCCCTGCAAGTCTCACACAAAAGCCAGTTTCACAGATCGTATTTCAGCTTGAAATATGGCCTCCCATCGAGAGGTTTCAATGTAAACATCGCGCCAGAAGTGGACAAATTGTTCAACTAAAAACGACAGCAATCAAACAAAATTGAATATCAGCGGAAACGGAAGCGCCAAAAAAATCGACTGCAGCAAGTGCTGCTGGGGACGAAAAAACGCCGGATGTTGGCGTGACATTCAGAGAGTTGGGATTGCGGAGGCTCACGGCGATTGTTACGTGTCAATAACTGCAATAAAAAATCTGGCTGCAACAGCCAACCGGGCTGCGCCTCAATAACTCTGCAACTCAAATCAAAATCAACGTTGCATTTCAATTGCGAAATTGCCAACTGCCAAACGTCCACTGCCCATCAATTGCCCCCCAGGAAAAATCGGTGCTCGGCTTTACCTTTATCCCTACCTCAGATCCGATGGGAGAATATTAAAATAAATGTCCATCAGTTAGTTATTTTGTGGAGTTATTTGTTTCGTTTTCAGATTAAATTAAACTAGGTACCGAATTGCCTGTTATGTGAATCCCTGGAATCGAATAAAAATCAAAAGTTTTCAATTTATTTTTGTAAAAAAAAACATTGTTTATGTTTACAAGAAATCTGTTGTATAGATAACTTGTTTGATTAGGATTTTAAAGGGGAGATTTTATTGGTAATATCTGGCAAAAACACATTATTAATTAAAAGTTTAATCTAAAATATGTTTATTTATATAAATAACTTAAGAAAAGATTTGAAATACAAAGAAAAACACATAAGTTTATTATTTAAAAGTAATGAAGATTGTTCTTTGAGATATTCCACAAATTTTCCATCTAAAAAATATATTTTAAGCGTATAAATCGTATTATCCTTCAATCAATATGAGTAATTCATGTAAAAATCTCTCGTTTTCTTCCCCATTGTCAAAAATCAAAGGCAATGCCAAGTGAGGGTATCATCGAGTGCCTATTGCCATATGTCGAGCTATCTCTACTTGCAGATCGCACCAGTTAACTGGCTTTTAGTCTGCCATTATCTAATCTGAAGGAACACATCTGCAGTGATCTATTGGGATGTCATGTCGTCGGACAATGGAAATTGCAAATGTATTCTTCGTTTATTTTTGCATTCCACTGGGGTGACTTTGATGGGTTCGTGTTGCAGCAGTTATTAACACTCTGGTAGCGATTTGTCACAAAAATGCCTCGTATGACATGTGTGCAAACAAGACCAGAAAAACGACGAAAAAAGGATGACAATGCGGGGTTGCAGATAGTCCTCGAAAGGGGTGTTATTCGGAGATTCACCCTGGGAAATGTTGTTTACTTTTAATTTGACGCAAAACTTAAATTTAAACTCGATAAGCGCTGGCGGGGAGGACTTCAATAGAGATTTTCATCGTGTTTCATCGATCTCCGTTGCAGCCATATGCCAAGTATTTATGCATATATATATATATATATGTATATATATATCGGTACAAGTTTAATTAAAAACACATCAAACTGCAGCAGACACACAGGAATCAATCACAATTACCAGTACCCGTCGTCGTCGTCGTCGTCGATGGTTGTGCTGAAAAATTGGCAATATGTAAAAAATGCACAAGGATGAAATGGAATCAAAGGAATGCAGTGCAGGCCAAAAAGGGGAAAATCCGGGGGAAAATTTACCCTAAAGGCTTTTGGACAGACTTCTGCGGGGATGTAGCCATAATGAATGTGGACTAATTAAAAATTCCAATGATTAATCTTCTCATGTAAATGGATATTTCAGAAATGAGAGGAATTTTCTGTAGTTTTTGGTGATTTTCTATCTTAAAACTATCATAAAATATGCTGAGCTGGGATTGGGTTGTTCTTTGCACCATATTCCTAACAGAATACCCTCAAAAACAGGACTCTGATTGCCTAGGAGAAATTACTTCCACACCGCTGCCCTCATTAAGTGGCAACAACACAAAACAAAAGTCGACCACAACATTTCAAATCAAATATAAAAGTCAAAAATCCATCGAAGCCGAAACGAGGGCGTTGAGGCAATGTGGCCAGGAGTCCTGGTGGGCCCAGGACCTGCATGCAAATGGCTCCCAGGATGGCGGAGTAAGGGTTGCGACTGGCTGGTTGGGGAAGTCCTTAACGTGTTTAGAGGAGAGCCGGAGAACCTGACCGCAGGCGAGGCACCAAGACGCCGGCTATGAATGAGAATTCGCCTTTGCGGAAAAACTTAAACACCGGAAACAATTAATTCCACTTGAATTAACATATGCACAGATTGGACGGAGTGGAGTTGGAGTTGGAGAGGCCACAAGGAGGCGGAGGGACCTTTCGAAAGTGTTGACTGCCCGAGTGGCTGGCTCGAGGAGGGGTTGGCTCCTGATTGATCGTCCCTCCGGTCCTTGGATGAGCCCAGCCCGGCGAAAGTTTTGCCATAAGCGTTCCAGGAGTCATTCGTGTTTATGAGCCAAAACTTTTGATGGACTCGCGGTTAAAAAGGGTACCAAAATACACTTAGGAAAGCATTCGGAAAATGGGCCAAGAGAAGAAAAATATTACCCTGACTTTTCTCTAACAAAACTTTTATTTAACTCAAATTTTAGTTAAAAGTTTTTCCAACATCAGTAGGATTTTACTTCAGCTTAGCAGCAACTTTACCCGATATTTTCTCCAAAAGCATGTTTAAAATTTATCTATTTTTTCCCAGTGCAAATACACAAAGATAGAGTTTAGGGAAATAGTAGTTTGCTATACCGCATTGCGAGCAAACAGTTTCAGAAATGAGTTAAAAAGTTAATTGTCAGCGGACAGGTAATTTCTGGCACACTTCAAGTGCAAATGCCATTAAGTAATATGCAAACAAGGGTGGTCGCCCGTCGCCCGTCCCCATCAGCGCCCTTGCCCTCTTCCTGAATGTCCTGTCGAATTCCACCCTCCCAGGATCGCTGGCCAAGTCAATCAAGGAGCTGACAGGCTCGACGGCCGCGACACGAAAGCCATAAAGTCACGAAATGCCTCCAACTTCAGCACCGATTCTGAAAACCGGGATGGTTCCTTTTTTGCTACCTTTTCTCCACCTCGTCCCTTTGCGTGTGTCCTGCGGTTAGTTATAGACTTAGTTTCAAACCAAATAAGCACTCAAAGAAAATATATTTAAAATTAATTTAAAATTTCTACGAGGTTTCCTAAAAAGTATTCAATGTTTTCTGTTTAAGCGAAGGACTAAACTATTTCTTTTGCTTAAAAATGTCATTGTTTTTATATCAAATTTGCAATACTTTTTACACATATTTTCCCTTTGTGTAAGCTTCGAGAAGGAGGGGTCTCCAAACAGGTGAGCTCTAGAGGTAGGCAGGAGTTTAGGAACGTAGCAAGGTGACCGCACAGCGCGTGCTCACGTTTAGGCGTAACAAATTACCATTAAACTGCAGTCGCCCTCGTCCCTCTGTCTGACTGATTATTATTTAATGATGAACCCGGGCAGATTGTTCCAATAAACAAAAGTCTGGGCCTCGAGGGCTGCTTCATAGTCGAGTTACTCGTCTAATTATACGTCATATGATATATACACAGATATTAATCCAGTTAACTTGAAGCGTGTGCTGGAAACTCGTTCAGGGAGTGAACTTGGATATTATTTTTGAAATTTCAGAGCGTGTTCCATATCTGAGATCCATTTTGAATTGGCAAGATTTGGATAAGAAACAGGATATTGTTAAGCAGAGGCTTCTTTGTACTTTAAATTTATCAGATTTAAAAGTTAATTTGTTTATATTTCAAAGATTTAATAGAATTGTAATCTTCTTGAAGACTTTTTTTATTTATTATAATATAATATAATAAATAATTACCTTTTCAAAACCCCGAAATAAAATTCTAGGTATTCTTTCCAGTCCTTACGTCTTTCCCTCCATTATTTCTTTATGCAAAAGCTTGGCAGCTATATCCCTTAATCAAGGAGATATATATCCTCCACATAAACAATTATATAAATGAGTCTCTGGCGCTGTGTCTGCATCCACCGCCGGTGACTAATATCATCGAAGGAATGCAATTATTCAAGTGCTGCCAGCCAATTCTGGAAAATGCCAAAAACAGCCAAACGAATTTTCCGCACCGTCAGCAGGCAGGGCGCAGGGCAATTTTTTAATTTCTTAATTTTTGCGAGCTCATGGAAGAATTAGCCACGTTGCCACTTGGGCACACGTAGCAGCCAAGATGTCGCTGGACGTTCTAGCGGTCCAACCCCCGGCGAAGGACGGTAATATTTCTCTATCTCTGCAGGCAAGATAGCCAGCCAGCCAGGACAATGGACAGGATCGAATGGGGAGAATATATACTTCTTTTGACAAAAGAAAATTCATATTTCTAGACAAAGAAAATGTTAATGAAATGGGTTACAAGTTTTAAATATTTTTTAAAGATTTCATGACATTATTAAGATTTATTTCCGAACCCTGCAGGTTGAACCTTTTATTTTTAGAAAACTATAAAGATGTTTCAGAAAATATTTATATTATTTTTTATGGTTAACAGCCTTAGAAGGTATCTATCTTACTCTAAAAGGTATCTTTTAGTCGCTAGCCATTAATTGTTATTTTCTTAATTTTTCCTTTTGCCTTCTCTTTGGGATTGCTCTGCTGGCAAAGTTTATTCATTTAGAAAATTTGCTCATTTTCACTGTTCGAGGGGGCGAGTTATTGTTGCTGCCAGGCGTCCAGCATCCAGCATCCAGCTTCCAGCTTCCAGCATCTAGCATCCCGCGTGCAAGGGGGTTAATGTGGTACGTGAGCACAGTTTTCATATAAATTGCGGCCAATAACATTTTTCAGTTGGCAGGACAGGAAAAACGCGCACAAAGCACAAGCGCAGGACGAGGCAGGACTTGGGGAAAAAAAAAAGATGAACAAAAGCTGCTGATGATGGCTTCTTTTTGGTTGGTTCCCTGTTCCCTGGCCGAAATCCGGCTCATTAAGCTCTGGGCGGTGGTCAGCGCGGGTGTTGGCCTTGTGGCCATGGAGGAGGAAATGGTTGGGAGTGGTGCTGCTGCTGGGGAAATCTGGACACTTGGGCCGAGTTTTTCCTGCCCTCCTATGGTTGTATATATATTTTTTTTTCTGTTTTGTGCGGCCATTAGCCGGGGCTGTGATGAGAGCGGGGGCGATACGCGATGGACGGGCAAATTATTCCCCAAATACCCCGAGGTAATTATAAATGTCATTCCACGCTCGGCTTAGGAAGCAACGGACGGAGACAAAGACGGAGATACAAGCCGGAGACGACAGAGAGACAGAGAGCGGCCAAGACAAAGACAGGAATAGACATCGGATCAAGTCCCGTCAGCCGGACGCCGTGTTTTGTCTATCATAATGAGTGGCAGTCGGACATTTGGACATAATTGTTCAATTATTTTGTTACTTATTGCCTGCCAGCACCACTGGCACTGCCACCACCCCATATGACCCAGAAAAGCCACCAAATGCCACCCAGAAAATCACCAAAATCCAGTCCTACCCCCAAGCAGAGAAAGAAAATTAATTAAAATGTGGCTTATCACCATGAAATTCTTAAGAAAATTCAGTTAAAATAAGAAATTGTACTTCGATTTAGGATCAATGCTTTAAGAAATGAATTAAATAAGTGTAATTAGGTAATTAAGTGCTCTTTTATCTCTTCAGAAAATTTTTATTCCCTCTTTTAGGGTTCAATAATGACTTAAAGTTCACTTTTTTTCCAGTGCATTCAGCTTTCCTGCTCATTTTGTTGCTCCGTCTTCTGTCCTCCATTTCGGATATTTGTCAATTAGATATTTTCGGCAAATCTTGGACTCCGCATGGAGTTCATTTATGTTGTATATGTGCGAGTGGGAGTGGCCCAAAAAACATGGCCCATCGTCGCACCACATGACAGCAAATCACCAGGAGGACACCCGCAAATGGAACACGCGACAGTCGAACGTCAAATTCAATTACAAATGAAACTCCGAGGGGAATTAGAAGAGGGGGACGGAAAAGTTGGGCGTGACCAGGCCTCAGGTGTGCTCCGCCATTCAATTATAAATTCTCAATAAAAATTTGTGCCACTTGGCTCGCTCTTCCTTTATTGTTTTTGACATACAACCCCACCCCGAATGCTCTCCCATTTCCCAGGATATGGTATAAGGGAACCCCATGACGTATTTAAAAGTTTGTTTTCCAGTGAAATCCATGAGAGTTTTGGCCCGGGGCGAAGGAGTTTCCTCCTGCGAGTGACAGTTTCAGCCGAGAAAGTCAATCGAATTGCAAGAGAAGTACCACCAAGGACACGCGACTAAGCTTCACATACATACTTCAAATGCACTCCTCAGAGTCTGGATAAATTATTAAATCGCTAATAAGTTTTGCTATTATTTAGTTAGGTTTTAAGCTAGAAATTAATAATAAAATGATTTAGACTTTACTATTTATTTATTTATAATTGTAATTGTAAAATAAGAACTTTTATTTCAATTTAAATAATTCCTAAAACACACTTTCTATTTACTCATAACACAACACATTTTGTATCTATTGAAAGCGGCACAAATTCCAAGAAGGCCGGATTTGGGCATGCAGATTTATGCATCATCTTTCGACGATGCCTTTGTGCCCAAGCCCCATCCGCGAATCATTCAAATCCCATCCAATCCGATCCGATCCCATCCGAGGGTGACAATTCGTGAATCGGCGGCGACTTTACCAAGTCCGTGTCTTCGTCTGTGTCCGCGTTGGAGAATGCGTGTGAATCGCATTGAATCGCTCAATGACATATCGGTAAATCAGTGCCAAGGAGCGAGGAGGGGCACCACCGCATTCCGTGGCACATAAAGCAAAAGTTTGGCCAGGGCACAGACCCATCCCAGGCCTCAGAGCCACTCTCTCTCTCTCTCCCTGCCGCCCAGAGCCCAGTGCTGACAGATGGACAAGAGGGAAAACAAAGCAAAAGAAAAAAAAAAAAAAACATGGAGAAACACAAAAATATCGCAATGATCATAAATATTATTCCGTTTTGATGTCCCCTGGCAGCCCACAAAACTTGGATGGTGTGGAAGTGGAAATACAGTCAAAGTTCGCTAAGGTTAAAGTTACTTGGGGAGAAAATATTTAATTTTAAAATTAAGAAGGATGCAGAAATCAATTTTAAACAATTTTAAAAAAGAACTATAAAGAAATGTTATAAAATAATAGGATTAAATGTATAAAACTCTCTCTTAAGGTATGAAATTATTTAAAAATTCATTATTTATTCCTGTTTGTAAGAGGTTTAATCTCAAGGTTCCCCTGTTTTTCTCTCCGATTTAGTAGGTACAGGAACATCATCTGCAATGTCCAGCGGGCGACAGAAGTTGCCAAAAAGGGCTTTCCATTTTTCACACAGATGCAGATGCCGATGCCGATGGCGATGGCGATGGCAATGCAGATCCCCAGTGCGAAGTCGTCAAGTGATCCAACGGCAGCGGCGCAAAAAAGGTGTCGAAGAAATTGTTCGACAACAAAGTCCCGTCCAGAGTCAGCCCCAGACTGAGGCTCCCAAAGTCAAAGTCAATGTCGGACTTGGAATCGGAATCGGAGGAGACCTTCTGGTCCGATCTGCTGCATAAATGAGGCAGCCAGAGACACGCTGTCTGGCAATTCTGATTCTGTTTCGGGACCCAAGTCCCAAGCCCCAGAAAAAGGCCGCCCGTCACTGGGGAGCTGTGGAATCCTCGCAGGCGTCGCATTGTCTTCCCTCGCCATTATTAGTCGGGATGTTTGTTAAGGCTGTTAAGGCGGCTGCCTGGAATTTGAATTTCAGCAGGGGAGAAAATATTAAAATAGTCGAACAAGCAGCTAAGGATCGGGCAGATGCAATCGTCACCAGGTCTCAGTTTCTCCTCTCCGATTGAACATAAATGTATTTTCGTATATAGCGGGGCATTCTATGCAAAATATGATAGAAATCTGAGGTTCGTTGGCATTCAGCGCGAACAGATTCAAAATCATATGCATTTCTTGTTCTCCGTATTAAGTATACGTATAAGTATGTACATTTATGTATGTACAAATTCCTGGTGGGACCACTGTGGGGTTAAAATCGATTACAGATTATTAAATACTCCTTCGTTTTATTTTTTGAAGTATTTATTATTGTTTATTTGCATAATATTATACATTTAGATATTTTTTTTAAATAGAAAATTGATTATATGTCATTATATATGATTCAGGTTTAGTTTAGTCATAATAAAGCTTTTGATTCACATAATTTTACTTGGCAACTTATAGTGAATTCCTTCCAAAAACTTAGTTTTTTTTTTAATATAATTCCTTTAATTTATTAAATAATTTTTGCGTCCTATTTCAGCTATTTTATCCACTGTGCCTTTCTGTTTACCCAAAGCTTGGATGGCCGATCTAGTCGATCGGCCTGCGAAATATGATTGCTGTTTGGCATGGAGGAACAAAACTGAAAACTCCAGTTACCATGTGGCGAACGACAGCGGTACAAGCGACAAGCCACAAGGAATGTCAACACGGATCCAGCTTTCTACACAGAAAGAAAAAAGAATAAATTAATAAATAATAATAAAACAAAAGAGTTTAAGCAACATACCATTGGAAAGTAATGATAAAAATTATTCAATGATTACGTAATAAGGTAAGTATTTAAAAGTAATATTAAATATTAGCTTTCGGCTTGTATTTCATTCTTAAACATTTTTCTTTAATGCTTTTATTTTTCACAGTTCAACTTTGGCCACTGGTCTTCCTCCTGCCTCCACTGATCTTGTTACCGATTTCGATTTTGATGGCGATTTTGACTGGACCAGCGGAGCACTGACAATTCCTCTGAACTCTGAACGGCGGAGGACGCAATGGGATGGGATGTGAGATCTGGGGGCATACATACATAAATCCCCCGAATGGGGCAGCATCAGAATGTGTCGAGCCATTGTCACTGCATGCCGCGGATCCACGATACTTTATTCATTTATTCCAATAATAATAATGCAATGCAAACATTGATTGTCATCGATTGTCAGCCGAAGGCTGCGCACGCGCATTCAGCCCCCGGACCGGATTCGATTTGGATTCGGAATCAGACTCTGTATAGGGAAGGGAGACGAGAGACTTATGCCCTTTTAGGGCATTTTTGATAGGTGACAGATTTTGTGCGCTCGCCGCGCGATTTGTGGGCAAAATTTATGAGTTGTTGTCAGCCAGGCCAGAATGTGGCTTGTTTTTTTTTTTTTTTGCTTTCCTGGCCATATTTACATTTAATTTCAGTTTATTATTTATGCCTCGCTGAGCCCCTGGCCCTGGAAAAGCCGCCCGTTTTGCATAAAAAATTGTTTCAGTTTTTATTTCATGGGAAATCGAGGCGGAAAGAGTAAGGAGCAACGTGTAATTGCTTTTTGCGTTGGTGAATTTAAATGAAAATGAATTCAATATTGCATTTTCACGCCGAAATGCTTCCAAAAACAGATTTTTCATTTACACTTTCTGAATGGCGCAATCCGGATTACGTGTCCCACGGGCCCAAAGCATTGATTTTGCTCCTGCGCAATGAAAGAGGGGATTCATTGCCGCCGCCCATTTGGCTCAAAGGATTCGCTTCAGCTCGCTACCTCCCCCCCTCCCTATCGGCACAAAAAACTGACGGACACTGGCAATACTCGTACACATTGCTGCAAAGGCCCTTCGTATTCTGAATGCCCTTTGAGGGACAAAGGACTCGCTTTCGCACACTTTTTCATCGCCTTTTCTGGGGGGAAATTAATCAACAACGTGCGAGAAATTAAAGGCAAATCAATTTGGCTTCCGAAGAGCTCAACTTGGATTTTTTGATCAATGGTCAATGGGAAATTTTGATGGGCTTTAAACCCAGGCTTTGCAAGTGAAGTTATTATTTTATTAGTTAGTGTTTCATTATAAAATTCCCATAAGAATCAACTCAAATCGTTTCCTCATTCCGTATCTCTATCAATTGTATATATAATCGAGGGTCTTAGCCCGGGATCCGGGTCGGACTCCTTCAGTTTTGTGCGACATTATGCATACAGTGGCTGCGGTGGCGTGTTAAATTTATTTATTGCCATCGAAATTATGGGGTTTTGTACCCTCAATGACGAATGATCTACATTTTGATGGCAGCTTCTTTTTTTTTTGTATGGCCATTTTGTCAGATACGGCATTACTTTTTAATGTACCTCGACTCGGGTTCGGATTCGGATTCGGGTTCGTTTCGATTCGTTTTTGTCATTTTAATGTGCATTGAATTTTAATTTCCACAATCAAAGCACTTTCAAAAGAAGACAGACAGAGGCAGAGAGACACGATCTAGATATACGATACAAACCCCAACGATTACGGGACACCAAGAGTTTGTCAAAATTTTTAAAAAGCCAACCCTGCCTGCCTCTCAAAATTTATGCCAATTTTTGTCTCCGTCTCTGGGCCATAAAAACAAAAATACTTCGTCTTGTTTTTTTGTTATTATTATTTTGTATTTTGCCATTCGCTTTTTGGGCATTGCTTTTCGGGCGGAAAAAATGATCTGATTTATATTTGACACAATGGTCTGACGCAGACGGCGTGTTACAATATATCGCGCTTCGGGCCCTTACAGGTACTGCACAGTGAATAATATATTGAACTTAAAAAGGATTAAATTAAATAAATAGATATTAAAATAATGCAAGTAAGTTTTAATGGGAGGTTTTATATATTTAAAAAGAGTTAAAAGTAAAAATGCATCACGCCTGTTTTGAAAGGGATCACTTCTGGCAATATCATTTTCCTTATTTCGTTTGTTTAAATGTATTTTTATACCCTTGCAGGGTATTATAGTTTCAGTCAGAAGTTTGCAACGCAGTGAAGGAGACATCTCCGACCCTATAAAGTATATATATTCTTGATCAGCATCAACAGCCGAGTCGATCTAGCCATGTCCGTCTGTCAGTCTGTCCGTCTGTCCGTCTGTCCGTCTGTCCGTCTGTCTGTCCGTTTCTACGCAAACTAGTCCCTCAGTTTTAAAGCTATCTGAATGAAACTTTGCAGTTAGTCTTCTATATACTCTCACTCGTAAATATGTCGGAACGGGCCGGATCGGACAACTATATCATATAGCTGCCATAGGAACGATCGGAAAAACTTTCGAAAAAAAATTATAACTTTGTCAGTTTTCAACAAAACTCCACCAAATTTGATATTTGGCCATTAACTATTAATTTAGAATTTCGATTTTAATTTCATGAAAATCGGACGACTATATCCTATAGCTCTCATAGGAACAATCAGAAAAAAATAAAAAAATTCATAACTTCGCTGTTTTTTAACATATTTTCATCAAATTTGAGATTTGGCCACTTAATATTCTTTCAGAATGTTAGTTTTAATTTCATGAAAATCGGCCGACTATATCCTATAGCTGCCATAGGAACAATCCGGAAAATAATAGAAAATATCCTAACTTCGCTGTTTCTCAACATATTTTCATCAAATTTGAGATTTAGCCAC
>VNJQ01001314.1:0-146268 GCA_008042515.1 Drosophila truncata | reverse complement strand
GACTAAGTGAGAGCAAAAACTGGCAAAATGGCAGACCGGGAAAGTTACCTTCAATTGAAAAAGGGAAACTTGGCCTGCAAAGGCAATGATAAGTTAAAGAGAAAAGCCAACAGTAAGCCGCACTTTAAGTCAACTTCAGGCCCACACTTTAAAGCGGGAGAATAATATCGATTTTCGACCATCTTGGCAGACATTTTTGTGGCCCATTAGAAGCCTCGTTAAGGTGGCTTCGCATAACACGTGTATTAACATACAATTTCTACAGATATTTCGTGTGTATATTCATGTTGTTTATATGTCATTGTTTGGCTTATTCCCGCTCCTTGCCGCTCCTTGTCTCAGTGGGTTGTTTGCTTATTACGAATACCAAAATACGAATACGAATACGGTGAATTAATCGAGGTAGAAATTCCTACCAGAAATAAGTATTTGCAAATGACCTCGGGGCCGTAACGGAGCCAGGGTCCTGACATCCTTCCGATTGAGCGAGTTTTAATTACGTGCAACATTTGGCATTTTGATAACGGTAGCGGCACACTGTCAACAGAGCGACGCAGAGAGGTCCTTGTGCTATTTTCGTTCGCCGACGACAGAGACAGAGAGAGAGACAAGAGTGTAAATAAGTCTCGATTCGAGGGCTTTGCATTTGTTTGGCCTGGCTTACTGAAGGAGGTCCTGCGAAAGTTCCTGCCCTTAACTTATTCTGCGCTCCTTCTTTGGCCATTTGTCATTTGCTATTTGAAGATGACGAGCACGCCATTTGATAATTGCGACAAAATGGCACGGCCGATGTGAAAGTAAAAACAAAACGATATTTACTCGGCCCAGTTGAAAAGTCTCTCACTTTTTGCCATTCCCCTCTACCCTACCCGTCGCTTTGCCTGTCAATTTAGCGCTAAACTGACAATAACTGAGTTAATGATGAGCCTGCCATTAGGCCGGGGCACAAAATGAGGCTCGCAGTGCACACAACATGGCCACAGGACGGCCGCAGGATGTGGATGCCGTGTCCTCAACGAAGTTGTGTTTGCACAGTGAAAAAAAAAAAAAAATACAACTAAAAATTAGAAAAGTATACATTTATTTTGGGCATCAAAGGAAAAGTTATAATAATATATTTATGAAAACTGTGGGAGGTCTTTAGGAGGGCTTCTTTAATTATAATACTAGAAGATGCAAGAATAAATATAAATATTACAGAGATTATGTGCCTGTTTAGGTAATTGTTTTGGCATTTTAATACTTCATAATTCACTCTGTTTAGGTACATATTTCATAGGATTATTGGGCTAGTAAGATTTATTTACGAAATATTTTTAAAAATATTATTTTAATTTTAGAAATTAGGTTTTTTCTCAAAAATAATGATACGATTTACGACTGCTTTCATAGTACATTTCTCAGACAAAATTATTATAGTAATTGCTTGATTACATTTAATTTCTTTCAGATTTATTATTATTTAAAAAACGGAAGGAATATAGCACTTTTTATAGGGTTCTTGAGAACCCAATCGGATTGGAAGTCTTTGGAAAATCCAGCAAACTCGAAAAACATTTCCTCGGGGGAAACAATATTTAATTCATTTTCACAGTGCATCTTTTTGGACCAAAAAAGGGAAATAAGTGGAAAGTGTGCGGCAGAGCAATTGTACATTCAACTTTGTGTCCGCCCGGGCATTTATCAAATATAATGGACATTCACTATCGTCCGACCAACTAAAACAACTGTCAGCAAATTGCCGTGGGCACGCAAAGCTAAATGTCTAATAAACTTTGACATATTGAGGCAAATATTTCTATTTGGCAACTTTTCGTTCGGCGATGGCAAAGGGACAGACAGCCCACATAAATTATGGACCAGGACAGAGACAATGATGGCGTGAAATACTTGGTGTCTCTCTGTCCGGGTGCCGAAAATAAAATAAAAATAGAGCGAAATAAATTAGAGAACACAAAAGTATGCTTTAATATCCAGGGCCAAGTGGAATGCCATTGTTCGCACACCAAGAAAACAAAAAAAAAATCAAAAGGAAAGGAAAAGGAAAAGCATGTGTGTGTGGGCGAGTGTAATTTACATTTGTTTGAGGCGCGCGATTCTCTTTTTATTCTTATTTTTATTTGTACTTTTTTTTTTTGGTTTTATTTCAGCGATTCCCTTGGCTTTTGTTTATTCGCAACTTGTGATTTATTTCGCTGTTTTTGTTATACTTTCTCTCCTGTCTGAGTTTCGTTTTCGGTTTCGGTTTCACTCTCGCGATAACCTTCCACTTTCACCGACTCTGCCGCCTGATAAGAAGCGCGCGAGGACTCGAACTGCGAACTGTGAACACGGATACGGATACGGATGCGGATTCGGAGTAGCGATTCCCACTCCGCTGGCTGCTATTGTTCGCCGTGCACTATCCGTCGGAGTGAACGATTCGCGTGGAACAGCCGTCGACGACTGAACGCTGGCTGCCTCGTCCTGCCGATTTAAAGGCGGCTTTCGAGCCAGGACCAGGACACTTGTCCGCTTTTCCTTGCCTTTGTTGCCGCTGCCTTTGCCTGTGCCAATTGCCTGGCCCACTCAGCTGTTTGTTGTTGCTGGTCGTCGTCGGGGGAAAACCCGAGCGGAAAAGCTTCGCTGCGCTGCGGGAAAAGCTCGCTCTTTCGCTCTGTCTCGCTCTGATGGGGTTTAGCCGCTAGCCAACAGATGGCGAACGCCTTAATTTAAAATGATGGTATAAAATAATAAAGTTTATTTATTTTAAGAAATATTTATTTTAATAAAGGTATAAGGTATAAACTTTTTGAGATATTTAAAATTGTTTACTATAGGTTTTTTCTTAGATTTATTTGTTATTGTTTTATTAAACTCCATTGATTATAAATATTATAATAATTATTATATGTGTTATGCTTGTTGCCAACATTACATAAAAAAGAAATTATAATACTTTACTCTCTACTTCATATTCACTTAAAATATTACAATTAATCTTAATTTTAAATTAATGAAAACATGCTATAAGTAAAGTCATAAATCAAAAGTAAAGGAATAATTTCATTAATAACAATTAATTTTTGTTTACTTATTTATTTTACTGCACACAAAATATAATAGCAGGAAGAAGAATCCTGGAACCTTCAGAACTTCATTAGTTCAAGTTTAAAAATGTCCTATAAAAGTTGTTTCAAAAACGCAACATCTTACCTTTCAATAATTGAGTTCTACAAGGTTTACAAAATTCGTAGAAAATATTTCTTTTTACCTGCGATAGACCCTTGTACCTCTGACTTGTTAGATGCGGCGTAAATCAGTCGCTCGATTTTCTCCTGCAATTGTTTGCTTTGCATTCACCTTCTTATTGCCACCCGGCCACCACTTCCGTTTCCGGCGTTATTTATTGCCGGCTTTATTTACTTTCCTACTGCCGCTGTCGCCGCTGCTGATGCTGCTGCTGCTGCTGCTGCTGATTTTTGTCAACTGGCAACGCTCAACGGCTGGATTCCGTCGGATTCAGTCAATGGCTCACGCATAATTTACCTACGACAATAGATTTTCGGGCAGCTCCAGTCGAGCAGATGAACATTTCTGCGCCAAATAAATTAGAGCCACTTGCATTGCAAACAGCAAACAGAGTCCTCGTTCTACAGTAATTGAAATTGAATGGGTGTTGGGGTGAGTGTTAGGTTGGTTCAAGGGGAGTGAGGAGGTTTTAGGGAGTGCTAGGGGGTGGTGGTGGTGACTCTAGGCCAATGAGGCGCACTGGGGCGTGGCTAAACAAGCACCTGTTAGCGACATCCAACTTGTGCATCAGGTTGTGATAGTGAAAAATGCATCAACTGGACGGGCATAAATTAATTACTTTCTGCAAACATAATTAAACACATTGTCCGACTTTTAATTGTGCTTGGCCACCACGCACAAAAGGTCGAAAGAGCATCGCGTAACAAAAACAGACACCTTTTGCCCAGTTGTTGACGTGCCATCGCTGCCGGTGACACTGACGAAGGAGTCGCTGGCAGATGGAGGCACTAACCCAGTAACCAGGTCCCCGGTTAACCGGCCAGCCTGGTGACTGTCAAAGCCATTTTCAGAATGCCCAGGGCTATGGCTTTGCGCAATTGCAAAAAGCGAGGAGGAGAAGCTCTGATATTTATGTTTACAGCTAACCAACTAGGAAAACAATAGGAAAAACCATTAAAGTCGTACTTGTAAATTAGTTTACTAATTAAATTTAATAGTAAAACAATTTTATAAATTTTTTATGTATGAAATATTCTTCCTTTTTGACTAAACTCTTCAAAAAAAATTCTTCAAGTCTCTCCTCAAGTCTATCTACCTAAAAGGATACTCTAAGACCACTAAAGGATTGACGGCGATTGTTCTGGACACTCCAAGTCGTTACAAGGCGGATTCTTGATCCAGTTTCAGTTTCGTCTAGAGGAAGGAAGATGCGGAAATGCGGATAACCGCGGAATAAAAGAAGCCAACTCATCGAGAGGACTTGCCACATTGTGCCAGGGAAATGGAGCGTGTTTTGCTGCAGAAGGCAAGTTCTGCCGCCGGACACCAATCAAGTTCGCTGCCAGGAGATGACTATCTGGCTGGTGGCATTTAATTAAGAGAGCCCAGCCGAAGGGGTTAACAAAGTTTTTTGGGGGATCGGCTTCCACATCCCAATTGCTGCCAGTCTGGCAACACACAAAAATTCGAAATTCCATTCTGTTTGTGAGTTTTATGGGCGCCCAGCGGGCGTAGCTAGCGCATTGAGACAAAGGACAAGTGCATCAGGATAATCGCATCACACTTGAGTAAATAAATTTCTGAAGTGGAACCGACTCTGCTGAAACATGTTTGCCGGGACGAGACCATCTTCCATGACAATGCGAAAAGAAGGCAGCCGGCAGAAGGCAGAAGCCGAGGGTCCTTTTACGTCTTTTTGTGGCATTTACGTGCTTCAAGCCCAAAAAGACTCATACTCGAAAATTGCACAGAAAAATAGGGGGAAGAAAAATGTTGCCATGGGAATGAATGTTTGTATGCGATACAAGACGTATCAAAATTTGAAATAACAAATTGATAAGCGAGCATGGGTAGCTCTGATCTGAGTAATTTAGATTCCTTAGACTGCAAGCAAGTTTTTTTAAAGAAATTATTATTATCAGTTAATAAAAAAATATGTATCTTATATTTAAAACAAAAAAAAATTTTAATAGTAACCTTTTTTCATATTTTATAAATCTATATCCTTAAACAAATACCTATAACAGTCATTTCATTTATTAAAACATTAATAAAAACAACTCTCTGGTAGTTCATCCTCTCCATCATACAGAGCCTTAAGAAATTACTTGTCTCTCAGCTTCAAGCCACTTGTATTACATGTATCAAAATTACTTCGAGTAGCCCGAATGCAATCTCATATTTAATTACATTGCTCCAGGCCTTGCAGCAATAATTCCCATATCCGAGTCGAGGTAAATAACATTCCGGCATATCATGGCATCTCTCAATTATTGCAGCATTGATTTGCAGCAATAATAATTGAAAATAAATACAACAATTTGGCCAGGGAGATGTTTATTGATTTCCAGGAATTGTAGTTCTAAGGCCAGAGGGCATAGTTCAGAAACAACAATCTGCTCATTGGACTGCAGTTCATGTGCGTAATACTAGCAGACTATTTAACAGGGCAGCTACAAATACAGAAGTTATTTATCAATTTAGAGGTAAATGCACCCGATTTAATCATAAATTCAAAAGGTGCAAACTACCAGACCACGCTGTATAGAAACAGTTGTAATTATAGCAATTAATCAGCAATAAAGCTGTGATTCTTCATAAAGCCGGGAACTATTTATTCAGACTTGTTTCTAGAGGCGCGCGCGGGTTCTTCAAACTCGAGTGGCAATTCAGAAAGGGGGGAAAAAAACTCAAGTGATCGGCGGCGATGTTGGTGGCAGCCGTTCGAGTGGCATCTAATTATTCACGCGGTTAATTCTATGGCCACCTATCGACAGATTTGATCTTATAAGCTGTGGATTTATATTTATGAGTGGAGGCACTGAAAGAAACTACATTTTTTCACATATTATTTCTGTAATTTAAGATTTAACTTTATTAATTTTTGTTCTTTGCATTGAAATTACCTAAAATATTTTGGTTTTTATCTCATTTTTCTTCTTGATATCTAATCTTCAATTACTCATAAAGTACTTATCCATATCTTTGGCAAACAAAGTCAATTCTTTCTGGGAATCAGACAACTCTGCATAAGGGAGATTAAATATTATATTGCACTTAACTTAAGCAACTTAACAACTTCACACTTTTGGGAATGTTTTTCTAAAAAGAACGGAAAAAAAGTATATATTTTATATATTTTAGTCATTTTTTTAGGCAAATTCGTAGTAATGTACATATCTCTAAGCAAAGTAATCAATTTCTTCTTCTGAAAAAAATGTTACCTTTGATTACACTTTCTTCTTGTACATCTTTATTAATTTTAACTGATAGCTTTACCTAGCCTTTTTTACCATAATTAAAACAAAAAATGTAAGAAGCTGAACGTCACAGTTTTTTGTGCAAGTGCAAATATTTGAATGTACTTACATTTTCCAGTGTGTGGCGGCGATGAAGTATCTAAAGGTTTTCTGGTTATCAAAACAGCTACCGATTATTGCATGAATATAGTTACGGGCTCTCTGTTTTTTTATCAGAGAGAACCCTAAGAATAATACGAAAGTCGGACCAGAGAATACCCTAAGAAATAATTTACATATCAATTCATTTACATTTATATTTTCTTTGATTTTAAAACCTATGAAAACCTATTAGAATTTAAACAATTTAATTTAATATGTTTTTCTGATTAATATAATCTTTAATAGATCTTTAAATGTATCTTCAAGCCAAGCTACAAGAAGTAAAAAGAGTTCACTCACTCGACCTTTAAAGAGGCTACCATCCTGACCACGAACTGGACCATTAACCAGTCGGCCTTGAGCTCAAGCCGAAGTAGATGTCACTCAGCCAAGAGACTGGCAAAAGAAGCAATTCTGGCAGGCCCTATTCCAGGGTGTTCTGTGTTAACAGACGGAAACGAGTTTCATCGTTGTACGCGATGTTCCTCGTCAGTCGATCGCGGAGCTCGGGAGTGCGACAACGCAGCCTGCTCTTGAATATAATTAAAATTACAAAAAAAAAGAAGTACAATAACAATAATAAACAAATACAGAATCTTCGCTAAGAAGATGCCAAGTCTGGTGTTCTTGTGTTTAATTGCTGGCAATATAGCACTTGCATACGCCTCGAAAGACAGCTCGGAAGAGACCCAGCACCTGAATCCGTCGGACTTTAGCAAGTGTCTCGATTATTGCCACCTGAAAAACGTACGCTTCCTCCTTTGCATCGGCGAAGATGGAAAGCTGGAGAAGAGTCCTCTGAAGGACTGCACGGAAGGAGACTGCAAGGAAGAGAATTTTAAAATCAAGTATGAAACCAAAGACGGCTATGAAATCCGGGAAAATTATGTGGAAGCAACCAAAGTGGGAAAACGAGCCCACCTGCGGGATCTCTGTTTGGATGAAAGAAATGTCCCGCTAAGACGCAGGTGTCAGATTCGGAATGGAAGAAAAACCTGGCAGAGTTTCGAAAATGTAACCTGCCGAATGGCGCCAGAGTTCAGCACGAATCTGGATAGTTTGGCTGTGAATAATTCTTCGGACTTGAGTCAACTAAGCGACTTGGTTACCCACTCAAAGGAGCCACTAAATGCCGCAGATATTGTCAGTATTTCAGAGATTTTCAGTGCTCAAGTCAAGAAATCCGCAAAGAAAGTGGATGACATTGAGGATCTGATGAACATTTGCCAGCAGGTAATGTCCACTGATAGTGAAACCCTCCGATTGGCAGCAGAACAAAATGCTACCAACTCCTTGCTGAGCAATTTCGAGGATTATCTGGATGCTCTGGCACCGCAGCTTTTACCTGGAGATGGCACTAGCACCCTACAGATTTCCCGAGATCACAGTCAAGTCGAAACACAACCTATTCTAGAAAAAGGAGTGGTGCTTTTGAGGACCAAGGAGCTGACTGTATTCTTTGTGGATCCCTCCATAGCCAATGTGACGGGAATTGCCATTTTTCCCGAGAGTCTTACTTCACAGTTTAGACTTTTGGTATCATCGGAGAATCTAGAAGATATTCGAGCCATTGAAAATCTGGAGAGTGCGGCAATTTTACCCGAAAAACTGTGGAGGGATGTGAAGGAAAGGGGAGCCCGTTACCTTATCTTCAAAGTCTACGCTCGCGATGCCCTGTTTGTGGAGACGGCGGAGGAACTGAAACGAAGGCCAACCAGCAATGTTATCTCAATAACGATACCGGGACTAGACGGTGAGAAAATGAGTTATCTTCATCTTGGGCAGCAGTAAAATAAAAGTGGAACAACTGCAGCAGAAAGAAATAAAGCGCATTAAAAGTTGGCCATAAAAATGCAGCTGCATAAATACCGCAATGCCGGTTAAAAAGTGCATAAATTATGCGGAACAATTTGTTTTGTTGTGACTTTAAATGTTAGGAAGTAACTAAATTCCTTTAAACTTTTAAATTCCGAATATTTTAAATTTTTTGTTTACTTATTAAATTAAATGTAAGCAATATATTTATTTATTTTCCAGATCACAACCTCCCTGGCAAATTACCCTTTTTCCTGCGTAATGGCGACACAAATAAATCCCAAGCCCAAGGTGGCTGCGGCTATTGGAACTATGAAACCTGGCTAAGCGATGGCATCTCCATCAATGGAAATAGCAGTGAAGTCCAATTGGATGACTCATCGCATCCTGTAATCCTTTGCCTTGCCGATCATCTCACCCAGTTTACATTCTTGCTGGGAGTCCGAAAGCCACCTGAAATTATTAGTGAATTCCCCATTGAAGAGGATTTACCTTTGGATATTATAACAAATGTGGGATTATCTCTGTCTCTATTGGGACTCTTGGGCATTTTTGTGACGGCCGCACTGTTCCAGCGCTTCAGGAATTTGGCCTCCACCAAGATCCTTCTAAATCTGTGCGTGGCTCTGGGACTCCAGCTGTCACTTTTCCTAGTGCTAAGCGAAGGTGACTTGCTGAAACAGCTGGGTAGTAGTGATTTCGATCGGTGCCTGATCACAGGAGCCCTGATGCAGTACCTGCTCCTGGTTGTCTTCAGTTGGATGTTCATCATTGGTCTGCTGCAGTACAAAAGATATGTCAAGGTAATCGGGGTTAAGCATCCAAAGCATTATATTTTGATGTCTGCTCTGGTGGCTTGGTCACTTCCACTGATACCCACGCTCCTGGTGGTTTTCCTGGACTCTGCCTCGTACAGACCCAGCGGTAATGCCACCACGGAAAATATTCCCATCCTGTGCTATCCTTCGGGATATGGTTTGGGACTGGGTGTGATCTTGCCCATTGGTCTGATTACCCTATTCAATGTCCTGATGCTGGGATACATCAACTGGAGTGTCCATAAAGCACTCTTCACTCAGAATCTCATCTTAAAGCAACTGCATCTCTCTGTGTTGCTCTTCTTTCTGCTGGGAGTCACTTGGATCTTTGGATTGTGCGCCTTTTTTGATTTCGGGAAAATATTCTCGTATCTATTCTGCATTACGGCCACTCTGCAGGGATTCGTTTTATTTCTCTACTTTGTGATCTTTAATAAGGATAATCGGCGATCCTGGCAGGCATTGTGCCAGTTGCGGCGTTCGAAACGTGGTCATGAAATCATGGGTATGGAAATGGGTACGGAATCTAATTTTAAAAACTCATCGAGAACTCATAGTACAAGTAACTAAAAGTGCACAGTTTAGAGATTATAGATACTTTATTCGAATTATGTAAATTATTCTGCTTTAAAATGCTAGAACTAGAGTATATTAAAATGTATATAGACTATGTATTATAATTAATAAAAATAAAATAAATGGAAATATAAATAATTGTAATATTATACAATTAAAATCTTAGTAAAATATATAATTTACAGTGTATTTTTCTGTATACTAAAGATAAGAGTTGCAAAACATACAGATACCCAAAAGATACTATGATAAAAAGTGACATTGCCCATGAATCTCGTTAAGATAACAAATTTATCCCACAGAAACAGCCCAGTTCCCTAAATTCTACGTCAAACTATGAAATTTTTTAAAAAAAATATTATTAAAAATTAATTTCCCATAGAAGAAGAACACTGTTGGGCAATAATTGTTATTTTCTATGCCTTTAGGGGGCTAATTATACAATTTACAATCAGTAATCTGTGTGGAAACCGGTTATCATAGAAATTCGCATGGAAAGTAAACATTTCATTGGGGTTGATCCACAAAACAATGATTCACCGAAGCAAGCAAAGCTGAAAATGCGGGTTTTCAATTAAAAAGATCATTTGAACTTAGTTTATAATAAATTTTATTTATTTATCCGACTTGTTGTTATATTTTTATAGGAATTTAAATAATTTAAAGCTCTCAAATCATCATAAAACATAAAAAGCTTCGAGCTATAGTAAAAAATATCTAAAAGTTATGGTTTATGACTCGCATAGGTCAAGAAAGCTGTTCGAAAATAAAGCTTTTGTTAACTTGTTCACACAGCTTTTACCCGATTGGTAGCTTCCAACCGTTGCCGGCTGAAATAATTCCCCGTTCACTTCAAATTTATGACTTCTAATTTATGTAAATGAGATGACAAGTTCGCTTTTGGTGAATGTATTTCATAGATTACGACGGCACACGGCGCACGGCTTGGCTTAACTTCGGTTTTATTGGATGCGATAAGGTCGTAAGTCTTAGTCATGGATCGGATGGAGTGTTGTTGGTGTCTTAATTTAGATTAAACATTATACACAACTAAAGTATCGTTAAATTAGTGCTAGGAACCAGTAAGCTTAAGGCAAATTAGCCAGGCACTCGGCTGGTTGTCTAGTCATCGGCATACGCGTCGGCATTCCATAGCCAGAAGCCGAACTCGTTTCGAGACAACAAACGCTGCCGCCTCCGATAAAAGATGGCTACACACAAAGTAGCTTCGATTTCAGCGCTTTATCACCAGCAACCGCAGCGGAATGTAAGAGCTTCCGGGTACCACATCCTTGCCGTCGGGCAGGAAGTTCTGCGCGTAGTTCTTCGGCGTTGGCGAATTCGGGGGCACTGCATACTCCAGGACGTTGTCCGAGGCGGCACCGGAAACCACATACACTTGCATCGCAGCCTGCGGCTTCTGCGCAACTTCCGCCTTCGTTTGCTGGGCAAGGGCCCGACGAGAGAACTGAGTCTGCTGTAGCGCCTGCTGATTCAGGTCTGCCTGCTGAAAGCGCTCCAAGTGTCCCTGGATGATCTTTCGCAGGGCAGCCATTGTGCTGGGCGACGGCGTTGGGTAGACGTAAGCCCTGGCCGGGGGGCGTGGCAGATAATCCCGGCCACGAGTGGCGGCAATGGCCACGGCCACAATAGTCAGCAACTGAAAGATAAAAATCAATCAATTAATCAATACTAAATATGTAAATAAAATAATATAAAACCTGAAAGCTTTTAAAATAATAAATTCAAATTAACAATTTATAAACTATAGCTAAGTTTCTTAATATAAGTAAAAGATTAAACATTTATAAATAGCCAAAAGCCATACATTTTTTGCCAAGATAGGCTTTTACTTTCGAATTTTGTATTTAAAATTTTATTACTCAACTAAAAACCTGGCCATATTTTTCAACTTTTTAGATAGTGATAATGTTGCTTAATTAATAATATACAAATATGTACAATAATTTGCATAATAAAATATTATAAATGTCTATAAAGTTTTTAGTTGCCAAGCCAAACCCATAATAAATTACTTTCTTTAAATTAAGCTAAAAAGAAGGGACTTCCAAACAGTAACCAAGCTTTTGTCTGCATAAACATGAAACTCGTTTTATCATCTGATTTCCATTTTCTTAAAAATAAACGTCAGCATTAATTATATTCGTCAAATTTAAATCAAAATATCTAGTTTTCATGAATTGCTCCATAAAATTTTGTGAATAAAATAATGATGAGTTTGTTTTTAAAAGTTTAAGGGGACTTTCCATAAAGGTTAAATCAATAAAAGGTAATAAGTATAATGTTAGCGAAATTATTAAATAATATTTTATAAGATGTGACATCTCAAAAATGAACTAAGTAATTTTCTTTTGTAATTTTCTGAATTAAAAATTATTTAAATACACAGAATTATTTTACAATAACAAATCACTTTCTTTCTAGTCTTAACTTACCAATAAACACGTCCTGTACATGGTCCTTGAGTTGCTTATCCAAACTATTTCTCCTCGGGTCAGTTCCCAGCTTAAATTTTCGACCGATCACCGGTTAACTCAGCGGCAGACTGAATCGATTGTAGCTTCTGCTCCGCCGACTCGTTTCAAGTTCAGGGTCTCGGCGTGTGCATTTACATAAATTTCTACCGAGCAGCCACTCCATTCCAATCTCCATTCTCCGGTCTCCAGTCTCTGGTCTAAGTTGTCCGTTCTCCGTTCTGCGTCTGTGAGTTGTTTGTGAGAAGTCCAATTCTGCTGGCACGTGATTTATGCATATAGTTTTTTGCAAGCCTTCATCGCTAGGTCCCAGTCCCCCAATCTCGTTGTGAATGCGGCAATCCAGTTGGATCGATCACGAGGTGCCACCAAATATAAATCTGGCCCGACGAGAGCCCAACCCCACAGAGATACTATCTCTCAACCATTGCCATTTTGTCTTGGAGGAGCGTGCGAAGATTTGAAGATTTGACACAGAAAGAAAAATATTTCTGATGATTTATTTTATAGTATTTTTATATTTAGTATTTTATATTTAGTATTAGTCTACGACTTTCGTTATTCTTTAAAAAATATAAAAAAAGTCTGAAGTGTATTCTAATTTCACCTTTAAAACCAATAAATTTAGGTATACATTTTAATCTCTCATCAGTTCTTTTTTAAATGATGTCTCAAGTATCTTATCTGTAGTTGATTTTCCAACTCAATTATAATATATTCCTTACTGTGCAGCCATAGATTAGGGGTCGAGTTTTTTGGCTCAGACTGAGGGGCGACTCTTCGGCTGTTCACGCCATTATAATTATGCAAATTAACAGTGATTCGTGAATAAATCATCTTTATGAGTGGTCAGCTTACATAGGATGGGGTCTTTACCCGGTCTATTTGCATAATGGTTTCTATATAGAGATATAAATGTGTGTCCAGCCCAGGTTGAGTTGCCATTGTAGTGCGATCACAATACCCATTGGTATATTTATATTGATTTTTAATCGTCGCCTCTTTATGCCTGACATTGCGCATTAAAAGCGGATCGACATCGTCGTCGGTCGTTTGTCTTGTCATTCGATATGCCACAAGATGTCTTTTTTTCTCAGTATGGTTTTGATCCCAAGATGGACAGTCAATAACAAAGGCGAACATAATGCGATTCATATGCTAAGTCGTTAAAAGGTGTTCGTGCAATAGTCGCTTGACCTGAAGCTGATCGATTGAGATGTTGAAATGGCCGATCATCAATCGCTTTGCTGAGATTAACATTTATATATCTACTATCTACCCGCTCAATTGGTAAATGATCTTTGAACATTTTTATGACTACTCAATTGATTGTAAAATGCTAATCAACCGAGTAGAATCGGAGCATTTGATTTATTTTCAAGATAATTAATTATATGAATCGAACAGTTTAAAATGATATCATAAATATGTGTATACAATCTATTGCTTAGGCGGTAGTAAAGCTATAAATGTTGCTAATATAGTTTAAAATGGAATCATTAATTAGTGTAGTAATTTTGTTTCAAACTATAGCTAGGATTTATATTGATATGCTAATTTCTGAATTATTGAATAGAAATCTCTGAAATTTGCTACAGAACTTCTACTATTTTATTGTATTAAATTATAATACTTGAATAATTAATTTAATCATTTATCAACAAATACAGTCAAGTTTTCTAAAGAGAACATTACCTTTCACCACCTTACAACCATCACATCTATCTCTAAACGAATAAAAATCTTTATTTGTGGCTTTTCCTCCTCTGTCCTTTCACCTGACCTTTCCTCCGTCACATTTCACCTTCGATTTCCCACCCATTTCCTTGGAAGTTCTCACAGTAGATGGAAAATTTGTGCACCTGCTGCCCAAGAGTTTGGGGTTTAAGATTCCGATGACTCAGCGAAACGGAAAAGGAAACGCAATTAAACCTCATCGACTGTGACTGGCAATCAGGTTGCTGCGGCATTACGTAATTACAAATTTGCAGGATTACGTCAAATGCAAATATCAAGTCGATTGCATTAGCATTTTGATTTATATGCAAACTAACGAGTTGCGGAAGCCGCCAACTGACTGCTGCATCCTTTCTAGGCGGAGTCCGTATAATTACTATGTAAATTATTTATGCAATTAATTTAACAAACTCGTCTCAAGCTCAAGCAGCAGCAAACGTGCCCCACATGTCCATCATATATCCATATTGATGAGGGTCCCTTCCGGCTCACTCGTCCATATTTCATATATGCTCCGCGCATACGTTACGTATGCGTTATATGCGGTATATATGTTATACAAGGGGCGCATCATAATCAGGCGCCATCCACCCGAACTGCCGCCTCCTTTTTTTATTCCACGTTTCTGCTGATTTGAGTCCAGCTGGCGCTGAGTGCTAAATCCTCTGTCACATACGCTCTACGTCGGGGATTCGTCTGTCAAAATAAACAAAGGAAACAGCACACAAAAAAGGAGAAATGAGGCCTGTTGAAAGTTGAGGAAATTTGGAATACTCTGACTTGAAAAAATATAACGTGGAAAATATTTTAAGGGTAACTAAGATGCGTTCTAGGGAGTATTTAAAAATAGAGGAAAATATTAATTCAAATTATGTTCAAATTATCTTTAAAATTATTAAAATGTATATAGCATTTGAAAAATCCAACCAATTTATTTAATTACTTCCCAAAGATCCTCCTAAAACCATTTAAATATTGTAAAAAATATCAAAATATATCTTTAACATAAACAACTTATAAATACTGCCTCATAAATCCTCTTCAAATAATAAACCTACTAAAAAAGCCAACAAGAAGTGCCATAACCCATCCTAAAGGGCATCAAGAATCCTGTTTCGATAACGTAACAAAAGTAGCCCCAAATGGTCAGACTGAATGCTACGTAATGAGTTTGATGGGCTTTTGAACTAAACCAAATTGCAGACAGGCATTTTATTTTTATTCCGATACCAATACCGATTTCGATTTGATGATGATGCCAAATGGGCGCCGCATACCAGTAGCAGCAGCAGCAACAGCAGCAGCAGCAGTAATATGTCGGAAAATTGGAGATGGCAGCGAGAGGATGCACGGCAGCAAATTGAGTTATGGCCCCTGGATGCCGCCTCATATTTTATGCATGGCAAGGGCAAGCGAATTGCTTTCCAATCGACTTGGCGCACTCCACTTAGGGTAGCCACAACCAAACCAAGGAGTGGCCCCAATCCTTGGGCCCTGGGTGCGTCGTCCAAACAAAAACCCAGGGTAGACGCAGACCCATTACCATTAGGTAATCACCTGCCGGGGAATCGGGATCGTCAAATGGATCATCGATTTTATACTACAGTGCAGCACGACAACCTCCGATGAGGCTTCGCTCTGTTTGTATTTGGGTTAAGGTAATCAAAGGTTGAATAAACTTTTCGGCTAGCGGCAAGCTAATTAAGATAGTTTGCCAGCTGCACTCGGCTGGAAAACGAGACGTTAATGAAGACGCCACATGCCCCTCTTGGGGGGCATGGTCCCAACCCCTGGCAATGGTTTACCTTTGACCTCTGGCATACAGTACATAATTTATGCCTCCCGACCTCCCGGCTCGACAACTCCCCGCTGGCAAATCATTTATCATAATACAGCCCAGAGCCTCGAATTTGCGACTGACAGCCCCATCTGCCCCCCTGCCGCTTACCGCAGGAAAAATGAAAGATTTTGCATATTTAATAAGTTTATGCGCTTTGTGCAATAATCCCCCAATGCCACATACACTTTTCACTGCGGCAAATGGTTAAAGAGAATGGAAAAGTATTCTGCACTTTTTTATTCCTGAAACAATGCTTTATTTTTGTCGCCCAAAAAAAGTGCTTAAGTATAGGGGAGCTTCCTCTTTTATTTCCTCTATTTTATGCTCCGAATTATTTATAACTTTGAGTTGTTTTACGGCTGTGGCAAAAGGAATGAAATAAACATATTTTGTGGCTTACATTTCTTCTTTTTTTTTCGGTGTGCGGATAAGCCAAACCAAACCCGATATATATACGTCGGAAAATGCGGCTCTACACATTCTCATTTTGACGCAATTCCCCGGGGCCATTTTGATGCGGTGTGGCTTTTAGCGGCTCCACGGTTTATTTATATATATAAATATATATATCTACAGACTCGTGAAATATGTAAATCCCAAGCAGCCGAAACTGAATCATAGGCGAGCTGCTGTCGGGGTTATCATTCGCTGTTGGGGATAGTTGTAACTCTGGTATTGTAAAAGCCATCCCTGGACCTTTATAGTTTTAGTTTGCTGAAAACTTCTGTGTGTTTGGCCTTTTTCAAAGTTGGGAGCTCATGTGCAATAAACTGTAGATGCACAAAAAATAATTTGGAGTGTGTTCTTTATTTAATTTGTATTTATTTCAATACATACGCCAAGATTATAAAAATTATTAATACTAAAATTAAATTAAATTTAAAAAAGCATTGAAAATGTTAAGCAAACTTCTAGGAAATCTTCAGAGCCATAAATAAATATAACTCTGCATACAAAGAAAATATTTTAAACTGTGTTATTTATTTTATCTTTTATTTATTAATAATATATTTTTTTTTTTTGTAATGTTCTTTATTTTATTTATTTATATTTTATTAAATAGGCCAAGCTAATATATTTCTTAAAATTCATATTAAATTGTATTTATACAAGCAATGAAAACCTTAAGCATATTTGAAAGAAACCTTCAAAGCAATAAATATTTAATATATTACATATGAAAATTGACATTTAGAATGCATACATATATTTAAAAAAACAGTTTCATTTAATGACTCTCTACACTTCAGATCCATTACCATTTCTGGTTCTCTGGTTGCCTCTTTTCTTGATTAAAATTTCTATAATAAAAACCAAAATTGCTATAACATAACCCAAGATCAGAAGATGCCAAAGCCAGCTGAGATTTTCCAAGCGTAGTGGAGTTCCTTCTGATTTTTTATTTCGTGGGAACTTTAGTTTAAAGGCCTTGGCTAAACGTTTAATAATTTCCTTCATCCAATGTGTGGCAATGCCGCTCTCGTGGACACTCATCAGGAAACGAGAAAGTGGCCAGTTATAGAACGAATTATTTGGCATTACATATACCCAGGGTAAATTCTCAGTGATAATCAAATCCGGTGATTCGCAATAAAATTTGTAGCCTACAACCCGCTGAAAGTAATCATAATAATGCCAGTTTGTGGATAATAATACAAAGCTATATCGTTTGTCAAGTGAAGTAAATAATCTCACACGTTCCAAGTGTCCTACGGTTATAAATTTCGGTACAACCTGACGAAAGAACTCAGGATCGATTTCATTCTCTATGTAAGAGCGGACGTAGTCATTTGTGACTGTAATCATTCCGCTGTCCCGCAGCTCCTCAAAATTCCTCACTTGAGCATGTTTTACAGGACTTGTGAGCAAGGCACTTAGCTTGCAGCTAAAGAAGTTGCTGAATATGAAGCCAAAGAGGGTAATGGCCAGAAAAAGCTGTCGAAGTGAGAGACTGGCTCGACGTAACTCCGGGAAGGGAAGTCCCAGAATGGCTCGAAAGGCTCGCAGATTCATGAGGGGATTCCATAGGGTAAGCGGCTGCGATTCTCCAGTTAGGCGATGGATTACCACAAGAATTAAGGTCTCCACGACGACAAATGAACCATAGACGCATAGCAGGTACCACATCCATGTCAGGACTCCCAGTCTTCTTAAAACATCCTCAAAGCTCATCTCAATGCTGCAGGGCACTACGACCAAAAGCGATGCTGCAGAGAAGGGATTTACAAAGTCCATCTGTGTGGATACATTTCCCAAGGTTATAATCTGAGGACTTAATTGGATATCGCAAGCATCATCATCACTGTGGTTTCCATCGAGCACTTTCAGACTGGCATTGTACTTCTGCACAAACTCTATGACCTCCATGTCCTCCAGTCGGGTTATGGGATAGAGGCTAGGGGCCACATTACCTTCCTCATCAGAGCTTGGTTTGACAAAAATTGTCTTTCCCTGGAAATTGTATTTTCGACTGTAGAACTTGATCTTTTTGATCTTTGAGATATTTCTGATTCGTATAAAATGAGGTGTGGGAAAGGCTTCCAGGCGATATGAAAGGACTTCACTGGGAAGCTCTCCTATCTCCAGAAGAAGCATCCGCATAAATTTATGCTTTCCCGCTTGAATAGAGATCCATTTGATATACTTATTAGATAGTTTTCTTTGGGTCCAAAGTAATATCCTCTCCTGTCGCATGGTCTCAAAAGCTCCTGCCACAACTTCCAGGAGTTGAGAATCGTAATAGGAATTTCCCGTAAGGCAGACAATTGCTAATGCCTGTTCATTGAATGTGCCTCTTACTCGTATCTCTCCCAACTCATTAGACCGTAGAAAAGGTACTCCATTGGGATTCCAATGCTGGAGAAAACAATCCCCATCCTCATGATGCCAAATCATTATAATTGTTTCAAAGACCCGTTCCTTACTGATGATATTGATGAATTTGTTAAGGAATTGTAGCTGAGCATCGTTGCTTCCCTTAACCAAAGAGCCAGTGATTATAAAAATTAATAAAATCCTTAATGTTGGCATTGTTTTCTGGCTTGGTGACTTTTTCAGCAGGAAGTTAAAATGAAACTAAGCCATTAAGACGTTTATTTTTAAAGGCGGCTAGTAAGTTTTTGCCAGGTTATTAAGTTAATGTGTTGGCTTTAGAAAGTTCAGCAAACGACAGCTGTCAATTGATGAGATCTGTAGTTTGATATATAAACATTTTTTAATTGTGAAATATAAACAAGAAAAAAATTCAAATCCCAAGAAAATTCAGAAGTATAAAATTCCTATACAAATTATTTGAATAATATATTTTCCTATATTATTTTCCCCAGTGCACTTTGTGTTACATTGAGCACACCTGGAATTACTCGAAGCAGAACTGAAAACAGAGCAGATACTTTGTCTGTTTGAAGTCGCGCTGAATAAACAATGCAAATGGCTTTCTGGATATTTGGCGAGGAAAGTCACTTGGAGAAGAAATATTTAAATTTTCTTTTTTTTTTATAGCTCACGTCAAAGCTGGAAGTTATACGCAGCGTTCTCATATTTCTCTCGGCGAGAACTAAGTGGCCGCTCCCCGATTCCCGACCCCGTACTCAGAGGGGAATATAAATTTACACTTGTCTACATTTTTTCACACCAGCAAAAGTGTTTGCTCAGCGAAGGGCAAGGGAAAAAAGGATGGATGAAAGTCTGTTGGGGCAAAAGACGGGGCAAGACGTGGAAAGTGAAAAGAAATGCTTTGGGTGAGCTCGGGCTCTTTCTGGTTGTGTTGTGTCCTGAGAGCAAACAATCGCACGTGAAACGCTGCAGGAATTTCAATTAACTTGTTAGCATTTCACGCTTTTTGAACTTTAAACAAAGCAACAGACAAGCAGACGAGAGACGCGGAGATGGCAGACGCAGTGCAAATACAACTAAAGACCGACTTAAAAGCTAATTTATGTTTAGCTCCTAATGAAACGCCACTCGAGATGGAATTTAATGTCTGGCGAATGTTTGCCAAAGTTCTTTCCGAAAACTTGGCCAAGGGGTAATGCTCCACAGTGTTGGAGTGCAACAGGTGGCAAATATCGCTCGATTCCCCACACAGAGTTGAGCTCGTAATCAGCGGGTTCTCATAAAAGCAAACCAACCCTCTTTGCTCTTCACACGCTGCAGAGTGTAATCAAATTAATCTCGTACTTGCGCCTACTTCAGCAAATAACAGTAATATGCCTGCACAATTATTACTCTCGACAGTCCCCCAAACACACATATATTTTTATGCACAGCGAAAAAATAATAAAATTAGTTTCAAGATATAATTTCTATCAAAGGTAGTTAGAAAATTTCAAAATCATGGCTCTAAAAAAGCATAAACATAATTATGTATAGCCTAACGTGCTTATAATCCTTTATGGCCTTAATAAACATTAAATAAAAATGAATTAACATTAAATAAAATATTAAAAAAATTACTAAACGTATAATAAATTCATATATTTATTATATATTTTTAAATATTTTTCTCAGTGTCCACAAGAGACAAGCAAACACACTGCTTGACTGATAAATGTGGCCGGGCTGCTCTCTCTTTTATTTCTCAGATATTTATCTCGCGCTGAAAACCTCATCAGGCTTAAGCACAGGGCTTAATTGCCCACACACCCCAGTGAGTGTGTGTGTGTGTGTGTGTGCGAGCGTGTGTATTTGCCATGTATATTACTTCATTTGCCTGGACCCTGGACAATCTGACATTCGTTGGGGGCTGCTGTTTTATGGGGCAACAATACTCGAGGAGCGCTGCTCCAATGCCCGGAAAGTAAACAAATGCATGGAACGATGGCCAGTCAGTTGCCTGAGTTATCTGCCACACGTACAACGAGGGTAGATCCAGAAGATTATACCACTCGTAACTCGTTGCTACAACCCAATTACGATCCACCCTCGCCCATAAATATTTAAGTTCTATATTTGCTAATTTTTGCGTGCAAAATTAAACGCCTGACCTTTTACGTCTCGACACGAAAACAAATTTAATATTCTATTCTCGGAGGGCCAGGAAAAAGAAAAGGCAACTATTTATATAGCTAATAAAAACAACCTGTGAAGTGAACTCTGGACTTGGTTAAACATTCATCCCATTTTGTTATTTTCCCTGCAATTGCTGCTAAATGAATTGAAAGCGTTTTCCAGGCAAATACAATATATTTCAGCAGGATATTTCTTAGGGACCCAAAACCTTTGCATAAATCTTGTCGGCCATTAATTTCGGACCTGACTCTGTCTTTTTAATTAATTTCCGAGCAGGAGGAGAAAGCGGACCTTTTGTGCTTTATGCGGCACCCTAATGACACTTTTATGGATTTGAATTTTGCGAGCGCCTTAATAGTGCTTCTCAAAAAACACCTCTTGGACTCCTCCGACTCGAGGGATCTGCGAGATGCCAGGACACGTTCCATAATGCCTCGCTGGCTGGCAAACAATGTGCTGTACGCATAGGTATGCTACATAGAACAACGCACAACCTGACCAAAGACGCTGACGGCTGTGGATTTTGGCTGTTTGCTCTAAGCTGAAGTTCGCACTTCCGCTTGGGTACCGTTCGAATGCGTTGTGTGCCGCAAACTGTTGGCCGTCTTGGGCTCCCCACTTCTTGAGCCAACCTGTCAGCGACAACGGGGCGTATGAGCTACGTTGCGTTGCGTATACGCTACGTAAGCCCTTGCAGGCGGGGCATAGCAGCAACAGGAGATTCGAACCTAAGCGCAGACTCTCTCTTTAATTCTCTTCAGCTGCTCTCTTAAAACCAATCTCTTTGTTTTTGCTGGCCACACGCATTAAAGTTGCCACGAGTTTGGTTTAGAGGCCAACTTGAAGCTCATTGTCGGCACTGCAATTATGTCAGATGCTGAGCTGTGAAATCGGAACTGCCAAAGGGGAGTGTGAGCTTAGGTGCCGCCACTCGGAAACGTGAGCCACTGGTCAGAGAAAAAAGGCATTCAAATTTCCCACAACCCGATATATCTGTAATATCAGACATTGCCTCACTTAATGGCACTTGCGCAAGTATATCATATTTCCTTCTAATTTGTAGGTTCAATTAAGTTTAATTACTTGTGATTCGTGATTGAATGGTAAGATTATATAAAGGCGGGAGTTATATTTCAGTTCCTTTAAATTCAAATATCTGCGACGCATATTTATTTTATTTTTAAAACAAAAGTATTACCTTACCAAATAAATTAAAAATAAACCTTTTATTAAACTCAACTAAATATTTTGTCTTTCTTCGTATTTTCAATTAACTTTAAGCTAATTGGTGCATATTTTCCACAAAATTAACCTATTAAAACCACAAATTAAAAACAAAAAACACCCACAGGATAAATCTGCGTTCCAAAGACCCAAAATATAAGCAAACTTTCTAAGAAAAGCGCTGCAAGCTAATCAAATTTTGGTGTGTATTTTTTATGTGCCATTAACTTTAATTATTTGGCAAGCACAATTTCATGCTGCGCTGACCAAAATCGCCCCACGGAATGTTAGATGTTGACTAATTAAGTCCGCCCACCTTGGGAGATTATTGATTACGGTTAAGCGCATTTTACGCCACCTTTTCGTGGAGGTGAGTTAAATATTTAATGCCGCCATATAGCAAAGTTTTTTGGCCAGGCTAATGACTCATAAAGTGTAGAGGGATCCCTGGATGCCTGGATGTATCCCTGTTTTATTTTTCGGGTTCGCTGGATTCGCTGTAAAATAATTTCGACTAGGGGTCACCAGCAAGGACGACGACAAGGAGTTGCTGCGCTAATTTAATTTGCCTGGGCCTGCAATTCATTTGCCGAGTCGTTGACTTTTAATGCACACATCTAAGACATTGTTGTTTGTTTGCTTACTTGTTGCCAGTCTTTTGCTTGACTTGCCTTACATATATTGCCGTCGACACGACTTTGCCTTGGGTCCCATCCTGGGTCGACCTTGGCTTCTGCAGAATGCTTAACAATTTATTTCAAGTTGCGCATGATTTGAGCTCCTCTACACTCGAGCACATTTAATATTAATGCCTCAGTCTCCATGTGCCGTCTGCTTTGTTGAATCTTTAAGCCAGACACTCGTCCAAGAGGCCGGCAAATGCATTTACCAAAATTAACTCGGGCCACAAGACCAGCTAATGCCAGTTTCAGGTTGTGGTGTTGCACTTTGGTTGTGTTTGTGGAAAGCTGGAGGAAATTTTAATGCATTTTGGGGTGGATGCCAGACAAAAAATCCAGGAAAATATATAAAATTAAAAATGTTTCATGTTTAAAATATTAAAATTAAAATAGCAATGCATTTTAAGTATAACAATAAAATCTTCTACTTAAATAATACATTTTTTACTTAAATAAAGCTCAATAAAATATATTTTAGTTGCCTAAATGCTTATTAAATTCCCCCTTTAGTGTTACATCACTTTCCAAACATCCTTAATGCACTCTAAGTTCACTTCCCTCAGCATTGCCAGGCGATTAATCTAACTGACACGCGCCATCAATCAGCATTGGGCAATCAGAGAAAAAGCATTTCCAGCTCCAATCCTCCACACAGAGCTCATAATTAAGGCGCAAACCCAATCGATAAGGATCTAAGGATTTTTCGAGGGACAGGGTTTGGTCAGGTAACTTAGTTTTAAAGCCTCGTCCCCGGGGCCACTCATCGGGCCCCTTTATTGCTTTCAAGTTGCCACGGCCATTAATTTTGAAGCACTTCAGCCAACGCCAGCAGATTCGTTTAGACAATAAATATCCAAGACCTGCCCGCATTCTGGGGGGCACGTTGAAAATTCACAGAGGTCGTTATTTTTGGGCAATGAAATGTTTCACACCTGCCGTTCATCAAAACACAAGCTAACGCCTAAGCAAAACCCCAAAAAATTTGTGTACAGTGACCAAAATCGATTAAGACTTCAACGGGCAGAATATAAAATAAATAACTTTAACATATTTAAAAGGAATGCAAAGAAGGAAAAGAGATTTCTCACCTTCCTAGCTTATAGATATTTATTTTCTTAACTAACACACCATAACACCTTTCTGGTAAAGTAAAGTTACTATATAGATCTAATTAATTGTACTTTATTAATATATCTTAGGATGCTTTTATGCCGGGTGCTTAATCGCAATTTAGCTAAAGGAAGCGGGGTGATTTTAGGGTGTGTTTTTTGGGTATTTTGGGTTGTCTCTTTTAGGTGAGCTAGGCCCAAAAACCAGGCTGTTGATAAGAGGGCCGTGTCGTGTGTCGGGCTAAAATATGGCCAATTTGATTTAGGACCGCTACCCGGACTACAGCGGATTGAGGGTTTTAAATTTCTAGAATGGGCTTGGGACCAGGGCAAAGTGGTTTGTTCGGGGTTTACTTTGACATTCGGCATGACTTACAAATGCCGAGCTCTAGACTTAACCGGTGGCTAACCGGGAATACAAGACACAATGCTGGCGAGTTAAATATGTTTTCGTGGCATTGTTGGAATCGTAAATAAACAAGCCTTTGAGCCATTCCGGGGACCTCTTTGCATTTGCATACGCCATTAAATATGCACAGCACACTGATTTTCTGCACAAACGGACGACAATAAAATGACCTGTATATATACGGATTTATCTCCGGTTGTCAGCAACAAAAGGAGCCACCGACACCGACACCGCCCCTCAAAAAGGCAACATTCGGATCGAACAAAAGGTCCTTCGTGAATATGGAAAGAGGCGGCCAGGGCGGCCGCGGGACGAGCTTTTCTTATCTCCAGGTGAAGGCAGTCGAGTCAGCGCCTTTGTTTTTGATAAATGACTTCCATTTGCGGCCAGGAGGCCGTGTAAATCTATCCCACGAATAGGCATTTGTCACGACTTCGATTTGGGGCCCCCTCAGCCGCAGTCGGGGCACTCGATATAATTGAAATTGTGTGCAATAAATGGAAATTGCTGTGTCCTTTATTTTGATGGGCATGTGGATAAATTGTTGGCCCTGCAATTTCCTGCCAGCCTGGTAGCTGACTTAATCAACTTTGCCATTTGCCTAATTGGACTGCATTCTTCTCGGCGGCCATACGAAATTCGGGTATTCGTATTCAATACGCTGCTATCAGTGCCTTTGCAGGACCAAGTCTGTGTGTTTACTCAATGCACTCGCTTTCCAATGAAAATTGTCAGCAGTTAGTGATGGCAGAGGTTGGGGATTTATTCGCAGAAAAGAGGTAAAAGCAATTTATTTATTTTCTTTATATAAGAGAGAGATGAATTTATTCTTGTTGTTAAACTGAAATGAAGCTTGATATTTATTGCCTATTTTATTTAAATGTCAGAATTTGTTATACCATCTTAATTATGAATTCATTAACACTAAAAAAAGAGTTTAAAGTTATTCAAAAATACGTTAAGCTCAAACTATAATTGACTTTTTGTCTGCTACCATTGAAAATAATTAAATAATTAAATTAAATAAATAAATAAATTAAGTAGGTGACATAAACACTTATTATTATTAATTTTCTGTGAAATGTACCAACTATTTTTTTACAATTAAATATTTATGTATCTGAATTTTAAAAGAGAGTTTAAGTCTACCATCACTATCCCCTGTCCATCCCCATTTTCCATCTCCCCCACTGGCTGTTAATCAATGTTGTTTGGGAGCCAGATCTCTTTATTGAAATGTCATCGGTTGGACAACGAGTCAGTTTTATGGGCAGCCTAATGGCGAGACGGAATTTGAGGAATGTGTCCTGTCAGCGCCGCGAAGGTAATGACTTCGCAAATGCGGGCCTTTGGGGATCTGAATAGATGGGTTGTCTGAATATTTGGGATGATGGTTTCATGCTGTGCTGGCTGGACATCAGCAGCCAGGACTCAGAGCAAATAATGCCACCGTTTGGGAACATCAACCTGCCTAATTAGCTGCGTGTACATTTGCATATTAATTGGAATTCATGCTGTTTGATGAGCAACAATTTACTTATTTATAAGTGGAAAAGTGAGGGGAAAAAATTCCATTTGTTGAAATTGTCGAGGAAAATTAAAAGTCAATTTTCTTTCCGCTACCAGAAGAAAAATTTTTCTGTGAATTGAAATAGCTTGTGAGGGCAAAGTAGCTCTTGAAATACAATTTTTTATTAAATAACATATAATCATCATTAAAAAAAAAAATTAAATAAGATATGTAGAATTCTTAAAAATATTTTAAGCTAAGTATAATATTGTAGCGGGTTCGAAAGGTCTAAAATAAATATACACCAACAAAAGTCCAACATATTATTGTAGTAAAATATGTTCCTTGGGAAGACACAAATTTATTGATTAATTTATATATATATTTTTTTATATAACACCCTTTAAATATTTTAAATATATTTTTTAAATCCACAAAAAGACAAAACTTATCCCAGTTTTAATTTTCAGAATCACAGAGTTGGTATCCTTGACGCTCCATTCACTGCCACTCCATTCATTCGCTTTTCACGCGACATTAAATGCTCTCCATTTAATTTGGGAGCCACAATAAAGGAAAGTTCGTGGCTGTCAGGCGGCAGGTGACAGATTCACAGTTTAACCTTTGCGCCTTTAATTTTCTCTCGTCCTGTTTGTCCAACTGCAGCAATTCTCGTATTTATATATGGGGAACCCACTGGGTCCCATAATTGAGTATTGACCAAACAGCGCGGGGCTGTCGTGACCCGCGGCAGTTTCCGCGAAATGTTTTGTACGAAAATAGCTTCCCCCTTTTTGCAGAGATGTACAAATATATATATAACATATATATATAAATGTTTGAGTATATAAATAAATATCCTTTAGCGCCAGACGGCAGCGGACACTGGCCCCGTTCGCGTCATAAAGTGTTAATGGGCAATTAAAGCCCGGCTAAGCCTAGTCGGAACTCGAAATTGAAATTCCCCCGGGGGGCCAGGGACACTCAAGCCCAGACCCAAAGCCACCCCAATGACGGCCAGCCACACGGTGAATCCGCAAATCCAAGCTCAGCCTTTGAGTCGAGTGCAATCAGGTTAAGTGTTGAACGTTTCCGCCAGCAAATCCTTATGCCGAATTGGAACAGTGGTAAGGTACTTGAATTAATTGTTATTTTAGGAATTTTTATGGTGGTATATATTTTAAAATATGAAACATAGAAGGTATTAAATATTTAAAGAATACAAAATAATTAAGTTTTTGCTAACAGCTCTTAAGATTAAGATTAAATATATTTCAAAAGCTATACTTAAATATTAAATATCAAGTTGAGCTATAAATCTAATATAAATATTTATTATACATTTTATTTGGATTTTTTAACAAAGTTTATCCACTGTCACCTCTATAATCCCTTTCAAATTGCAGCCTTAACCACTGTGCTCGTTGTCCTCACCTGTATTGTGCTCGGAGTGCGCTTTCTGCATTCAGCCTTTTGTATTGCGTATTCCGTATTGTGCATTGTGTTTGCATTCCTCCTGTCACTCGCATTGTCAGCAGCAGGATCAGCTTCTGCCTGGCTCAGCACCAACAGCAGCAACAGGAACCGGAAGTAGAGGCAAAAGGAACAGGAGCAGTAGCAGAACCGAGGCAGAGTTCAATTGCATTGTGTGCGTGTGCGGAGTGCAAGTGACGCCGAGGACAAATGGAAACGAATTGGTTTTACAATGCACAGCAAATCCCATTTGGCTTTGGCCTTTCCGCCGGGTTCGGTGTTGGTATTGGTATTGGTTTTGGTTTCGTTTCGGTTTTAGCAGTGGAGCACTGAAAGATTTATATATATGCCACTAATTCCTGGCTTCGACTCCCCCCCCAGTCAGTCAATCCAGCACTCTCATGTCCACTCTCAACTTGCATGGCAAACCTCGCACAATTCAAACAACTTTTCATTTTGAAGCTGGCTTTTTTTTTTTGCCATGGACAGACGGAGGAAAAAATCAATATTTACATGCTGCTGCTACTACTACTGTGGCTTGCAGTTAAATGGGCAAACAACTGAACCAAAATGAATTTCCCTGAATGCCCAGCAGTCAGAAGGAAAGCGCCCAGGCCAGACCACAGCAAAATATTCGAGTGCATCGTGGGCACAACAGGCAGAGATTCTCTATCGTTATTTCATATTATACTTGGCATTTTGTAGGGTAAGAGAGCTTGTTAGAATCTGGCAGGAAGTTGGTAAGAGGTAAGGATACATAAAGGGTTTTTACTTCCTCCTATAGCTCTAGAAACTTGTTTATAAGTTAATAAAAAATTATTTAAATAATTATTAACATTCCCACTAAAGTATAAACACCTTAACTGAATGCTGGGTAATCAAGAATCCTGCCACAGCTTCCTTGCTCTTCTCTCCTTCCATTTTGTCCAGCAAAAAACAAAAAACTTTCGGCATAGCCCCGACATGCATGTCGTATACGTAATGTGAGCAAATTAAGTTGCCAGAAAAAGAAGTAAACAAAACTGAAATTGAGTCGAGTAGACTCCAGGCTTAAGCTGTGCGGGACAGCACAGACCCAGGCAGGACTCTGGCAGAAACTGTGGTTGGCATGGAGAGGGGTTAAGCCAAAGTATTTTGCGATTTTCTGGCTTTCACTTTTTCCACTCTCGCCAGATTTCGCTTTGCCATTGTCATGTGGCAAGTCAAAGAGCGTGAAAGTGCTCAGAAATTAATGAAGCAAGTGCTGTTAAATTTTAAAGTATGCATAAAAAGGGTTGACATCCCGAAAGTGCTACCTGTCACACGAAAGTGTCTCTCTGCCCGTATGTTTGTCTGGCTGCCATTAGCATTTTGCTTCATGCTAAACCTAAACCAAAACCCAACCCAACCTCCTTCCAACCCCAAAGCCAAATCAGCATAAATATCCTGTCAGGACAAGCCAAGTGGGTCTGTGGATTTGCATTTACACATACATATATATTTTTTGGCTTGTGTTTCCGCTTGAAAATTCTACTTCATCTAGTCGTAAGCCAATTTAAATGTTTGATTTATTTCGGTGCAGATATATATTCAGGGCCACGACGTTGCTAACTAATTAATGTAAATTTCTGTAGTGATATATTCCTTTCATGATTTACCACAAACTTAAGTTGATTAAGCCAATTAAAAGTGGTTCTGGTTCCTGCCAACATCAAACTGAATAAGTATTTCCAACAAAAATTAATTATTTCACTTGAAGGGCAAGTTTAGTATTAATTAAACATTTTCCTTTGTAAATAAACCACAATATTCAATACAAATATTATGAGCTTTTAATACATAATATAAATACTGAATATTCTGCACTGATTTAAATTCGAATTTAAGTAAATATTCACAAATTTGGTTATCTTTTTACTATACTGCTATCGGCTATCTGTATGCAAATATATAGAACGTTTTTATAATATTTTACCATCGTTCGAATGCAATTTATTTGCGCTCTTATTTAATCTATTGTGTTTCCAAACAGTAATCAAAACTGACTGCAGTTTGGTCGGAAAATGGGGGCAGTATTCCCTGCCGCAGCACACAGAGCACATAAATTCCATTTTGAAGCTCAAATATGGAAAACTTTAGCATGTTTCGTGGTCTCCCTTTCGAACTCACACCCTTAACAGCGAGGCAGTGCTGAAAAGTTGTCCTTTTTCTGATTGAAATTTTATTTATTTTTTCTTTGCTTGCTAAAAATATTTTGTTTACCTATCCTATAAAAAATAACATTGTTTTACTGACTTACAAATTATTTCAGTTTTTAAATATAAGGAAATATACATTTTTTATAAAGATTTAACATTTAACAGAGGTTCTAGTTTTATGCCTTTTTCGGAAAAAAATATGGCATTTTCTGGACCCCTTTTTCATTTAAAAAAAAACTTCTTGTGACTAAAATATATAAACTTTATTTCATCTTTACTTTTAGCATCTCCCGTTTTTTAAAGGAATGTTTTTTGGCATCACTGCCAATGGCTGGCGTTTTGAACTATGAACTCCGTGGTCTCAGTGTCCGTGCGAGTATCTCTGCCTTTGTATTCGTGCTGGGTTATAAATTTGCCATATTTCACTATATTAAGTAATAGTTGCCAGTTTGTCTGCTTGGCATTCATGAGCGTTGAGGTTCTGGCACTGTGCAATACTGGACTTGAATGTGCAATAAAAGCGGCCACTTTGGCGTAATGAGTTTTATGCCCGAACTGAGCAAATAACGTTCATTGCATTACTTTGTTGAGTTTTCCATCTGCGGGAGAGAGAGAGAGACAGAGCTGTGTGGAGTTGAATTTAATTACACTTGTTCCCGAATTCAAGTCGAATTGGAGACGACCTCCCCTGCGCCAGGACATGTTTCTCTTCCTTCCCTCTAATTAGCCAGCTTCATGCTGGAAAATGGCAAATTACAGCATGTCTGCTTAGCCTTTGTCCTGGCAACGTGGTGCTGCATTTCCCTCTTTCCTTTCTTTATTTTCCCCCTCGGCTCCTCCAAAGGACACAAGGAGCACATGCAACAGCTGTCCGCTTGGCTCTCATTGTATTTAAATGCTCGTAAAATGCAAAGCAAACAAGTGATAAAAGTTTTGCACATGCAAGAGCACTTGGCAAAAAAAATGTGCTTCTTTAATATGTCTGTTAAGTTTATTAATTAATTAAAGATTACCTAAACTTATATATAAACTAATGGTATATAAGATACTTTTCTAGAATTCTGTAGAATTGGTTTAAAGAAAGGAATGCTTTTTGTAATACTTTTAGGAGAAGATAAATAATTTACAAATACTATTGTTTTATTTGTTGCTTAAAGAAAAATTATTATTTAATAATTCCTTTTAACTTCTATGACATTTTGCGGCCAGTGCACAAGTCGTAGCCGCGAAAAGTGCCTCGTAATGCTGGCAACATAAAAAATGCATCAACCGCTTGTAAAGTCCGCTGCAGGGCACTCAAAATAGAGGCGGGGCCAGGCCCCTTTGCTCCTGGAGCGATCGCTAATGTTATGGGGCAGCATCTTGCCTTCAAACTTTAAAGCGCTCCCAGGGAGCTGTCGGAATTAATTTTACCAGTAGTCGAGTTTGTTTGTTGGTGGAAAATTCGAAAATTTTCAATTGTTTCGACGGGTTTGTATCTAGACCAAATCCCATGACAAAATGCCGCTCCGACGTTTTCCATTAACGTTAACTTTTTTTTTGTATACGTCCGGAGAGGGCTCTTGGGTATTTCCCCGGCCGTGCACAAACCAAATACGCGGGCAATTAACCCTTTTTTCCGGCAATTAAACCCGTGCTTTATGCCACATTTTTCCATTTTTCAGTGCGCCTTTTTCTCTTTTGATGTTTGTTTGTATTTTTTTTTTACATTATGCGACGACAGGGAATCGAATTAAATTAAATTAAATATATATTAAAATTGCTCAAGGTCAGAAATGGAATGTAATTGCAACTCAATTTGTCCTGCAATGCAATAAAAATGACCACTTAATTGTTTAATATGGTCAACAGAAGGTGAATTACGTATACGACATGTTGGCGGCATGTGTTAAAGCCAACATCTGTGTCAACTTTAAGACCAGGCCCACGTAGGCCAATAAAATGTTGAGCACACATGCAGACAGTGAGGTCCCAGGAAAGCGAACTGGTTTCTAGGATTAAAATTAAAATATAAAATATAAATTATATTAAATAAATAAAATAAATATATTAAATAAATAAATATTACTTTGTTAATAAACTTAGCCTTGAATTTTAATATCTTTCTTCATTTTCCATTGCTGTATATCACAAAAATAAACTAATAAAATCCAAGTTTAACTTTATGACCTTAGTTAGGCTTGTTTTGCTGACACATCTGTGTTTGTTTTAGTTTATTTTTGGTTTTATTTTAGTGCACGTCTTTAAGTAGGCACATCAAATTGAAAATCCGTAGACGTGACACAACATCGGGACATGTCCTTGGCTATTTTGCCATCGTTAAGCATCCTACAAAATGCATGTGCATCGAGCCAAGTTTTCCCCACAGCCTGAAAGCTGATTTGCCGACGCTTATTCCTACATTAAGGCAAGCGGAGAGGGAGAACAGGACACATGTCCTGCCATCGACTGCAGCGACGTCCTAAGTGGACTTCTTTGTCTCCGCCTAAGTGGTTTTTCATTAGAAGCACTCGCACTGGCCGGCGACTTTTCAAAGTTTTCCCCCGGGGCGAAAGTTTTCACTCAATGCGGAAAACGAAAATCGTAATTGGAAACTTTCTGCCGCGCGAGATATGTGAGCAAAACGAAGTCAAGAACAGAAACTAGGACTGTTGTTATTTAATTAAATGTGGAAATGTCGAAAAAGGCCCAGCCATGCATTTAACCCGATTCATTTCCGTGACAATTTCCGGTCACCGGATTTCCAATGGATCAAAATATAAGGGACTTTGTGTAGCATACAAAATATAGGCTATTGCAAATATCTAGGGATTATATGAGCAATGTTTAATAAAGAAAAGTTGTGCGGGCTTAAAATCCTCAAAAAAAATATTTTTAAGCTTATAAGCCATTTATAAATAAAATCTAAAAGTACCTATTGCTGGCAATAAAAGTATTCAGAAAGAAAAACCAATCAATACAAATACAAATAATTCTTTAGAGACAAAGTGTATGCATAAAATTGTGATAAATATCTTTAGAAAATCCTCTAGAAATATGCTTTTATTGTCATTCGATTTGCCTTTCTTTTTCTTGCTCAACAATTTTATGGAAATATCCATATTCCACATTTCAGGCGTACATGACAGACTCCAATTTAATCGAAGCTTATGCAAATGTTCGACAGCCTGCAGGGATTGCAGCCGGGAAGTTGGCACTGGGCTAATCCAGTTAAAACTCCGAGCAAACCCGGCATCGTTTGTCAGTGTTCTGGGCCACTGGTGCCCGGCCTCTTGCTCCAAAATGAAATTAGATGATGCTGGAGCGGCAGCAGACGTGGTAATTAAATTAAATTACTCCGAGTTGTTGCCATAAAACACACACACACACAAACCGGAGCTGCTGGGCAGGGCCAGCTGGATGGCAACTGAAGGCGACATCCTGGGCCACATGTGCCGTGTCAAAGTTCGCGCTGAATCTGCATGCACGTGCATGTACATATATCTGTGTTGCCTTGGCAATTGTTGAAAATTAAGGCAGCTAAAAAAATGTGTACATAATCCGACTAACAAACAGAAAGCAGGGTGCATTTATATATTAAAATATATTTTCTTTATTCAAATTAGTTTTATAAAGAATTATAGATTCCTTTATTATAAAATCTTTGCAATTAATATTAATTTTTCATGATGTCTTAGTACATCATTCTAACAAACAAATTTTTTTCGATACTTAAATCCATTCTAAATATTTATCCACTTATGTTCTTATAAATTTCTTTCTTAGTATTTAAATATTTTTACTTTTTCCCTTCATCACCCTGTTTACCAATGAGTATTTATTTAGACGCTGCTACTGCCAGTGCCTAATTTCATTAAATCCTCGCAACCTGTTGTCTGAGCCGAGTCGAGGGAAAGGAAACTGAACCGAACGAGTTCTGGGGAAAAAAAATTCAATTTAACTTTGCCCGCAGCCCAAAATGAATTTCTTCTGGCTGCAATTGACATGGCCCCGACCCGAGGGGCGTTTGGTAGGAAGCTGCTAACATGTGGTTCTTGTGGTTCCCCGCCTTTGTTTCCCGGCGAGTTGTTAACCCAAGACGCGAATGAAGAATGGCAGCGCGTAATGAGCTTAATGGTCGCCATCTGTAGCGGCTTTAAGCGCATATGCATATGGCATATTTACCCTCATTTTTCCATTTTCATTTTCTTTTTTTTCCTCTCTCTCTCTCTACTGATTTTCAGATTTTCCCTTTGCCATTTTCCTGGTCCTTTTGTGTCGCATCTTTATGAGTGGTGGCGGCGTCAACGAAGCATTTAAGTGCTTTAAATTAGAGATGAGAGCGTGAGGGGTTAGTGGAGCATAAATTAAATATATAAAACATGATTAATAATAAATAAATAATTACATTTAAATTATCTAAAATAAGAGCAGTGAAAACGGTTTATTATCATCAAATATAATATCTTCAAAATAAGTACCATTTAATTTTATTTGCCGTGACACGACTTGCCTCAAACAAATCTCTGTTTTTCCCTAGAAACATCTCCTCTTGCCTTTTTTTTCCTACTTAAAAGCTAAAGCCAAGCTTGCCAATTTTTATTGAACGCACATAATGTGTGCTCAATATTAACGGTGCGTGCGTGCCTTCTTTGGTGAGTCGTTAAAAGTGCGTTAATGTCGGCATGGCTCATTGGCTGCCGGCTCAATTTGAGTCCTGGAAAAACCTGAAACACCCAACCGCCCTAATCACATTTTGCCCCCTGACCCGTAACCTTGTCTACCGTCCAAGTGCAACACCGACTGATGCAGTGCGCTTGGCCCTGGAAAATTTATTGCCATCGTTGGCGGTCATACGACCGCAGAGGTCTCTCAGTTTTGTTGAATGATTTCCTGGCTGTAGGTCCCCTGCCCTCTCCTCCCCTTTAGTTAACTTGGCCAAGGCGAAATGGTGAAACCGAGCCAGTCACTTGTTGCCCCGGAGGAAGTTTACTGGCTTGACTCCAAGTTCCAAGCTCCCGACTTTCAGCTCGAAGAGTTCGTAATGCTTTTGTCGGCGTAGCCACTAATTGGATTTTCGGTGGGACATAAATAAGAAATTGCACAATCCAAATATCATGGTCGACCAGCACACACGGAGAAATATATTTTAAGTTAATAATTATTTTAAATTTATAATAAACTAAATACTTTGGAATACTTTTGAAAGGCTGCTGAGAGTTAATCGAAAAAAAGCAATTTAATAAAAATGTTGGCAACCAAAAATGCTTTCAATCAAATAAATGGCTGCAGTACAACTTATTTGATTAAAAGCATTTTTGTGGGCATGAGTGCTAAGTCTAAAGTATGGTCCTATTCCCTTTGAAACGTTTTTGAGCACTGAGAAACGTTATTAAATAATTTAGGAAGAAAATCATTTTTAATATATATATTCTTTTAAAAGCTAAACACTTTATATTTATTTATTATCCATACTTTTAAACCCTATAATTTTCATAACAAAATTCCCCGATTATTTAAAGTATTTAAATGGACTTAGTAAGAATTTTGTTGAAGTGCAATATTCATCCATTTTGGCAGCTGCACGTTTGTCATATCCCAATAGCCTCGTGGCAATAAGGGAAGAGCGAACACGTCAAGATGTGACACATTTGATTGAACGCATGCAGGCCAATCAATTTCTGCTGCCGGTGGAAGTGTATCGGTCCGGCTGAAAGCGAGTGGGCTTAGCATTTGAATTCGTCAGCGGCATTTGACTGATAATTGAAAACGTGTCAACAAGCCGGCGATTTCCGCAAAGAAATAAACCAGGCCCACGCAGCCCTTCGACTACGTGCTATGGAAGTTGGTTATAAAAATTACATTTATGCCCCAGAAACTGGCTCACAATGAAGTGTGTTCGCTACACAGGTGGATTAGGCCCAGTTATCATCGTGGCAGTCTCATCACCGGAGGCTGTGTCTGTCTGTGAAAGCGCAAAACCTGTCCAAATGATAATCGAAATTTATGGAGCCAAGGTCGAGACGCTGAGCGAATTAAAATATGTTAAAAATTTATATATGGGAAAGCATTGCCTTCTATAAAATTTAGTAAACGGAATAAAAGTATTAGACAACATATATATCTTAAATTAAAGATCAGTTTGCTATTTTCTTGAAATTAATGGTTTAAAAAAATGTATTTTAATATAATAATAATATTAATATAAATCAAAACTATCTTATCCGACACTTTGTGTTGAGTAAGTTCATTAAACCACCAGTCGAATTTTGTCACCTAGTGGCGGCGCGATTTAAATTAATATGTCACACAGCTAGACATTCCAATTAGTAAGTTCTGGTTTAACACTGGCCTCAGGAAATGTCTGAACTAATATTTACATGGTATGCTAATGTGTTTAGAGCTAAAGGCCAGAGGAATATGTAAACACTGGATTTATTTTAGATTATCTAAAATAACAGGAAAATGTGATAAATTCATTTTATTTAATATATACTTTAATAACGAATACATTATAATAAAGTCTGCTTCCAGCAATTCAACATTTGTTTGCTTTCAGGGCTTACATCGGCTGCTGCAGCAATTTAAAATAGAAATTTTGTAATTTCCGGACGAAATAATTATTTCATGTTTCAATTTCAATAAAATGTTCAAAAATATTTTAAAAATAGTCCTATAAAATTGTGACAAATTTTCCTTTTATTTTAAGGCGTAAGGAAACCAAAACTAAAAATCATTGGTAAAAAAAAAAATGTTGGCACTAGAGGGTTAAGCATGCATAATGTCACTGATATCATAATGATTTACAATAATTTGTACTTCGAGGAGTAACTTTACACAGTCGACTCCCTTGTTTCTTCTTTGAAGAATTCTTCACAAAATCTTAAGATAAGTAGTGAGAGCATGAAAATGCAATTCAGTGACATTCGATATTCGAAGGAAGGTGGACGTGGAAACGGCTTTCTACATTGCGAACATACGAAGTGCTTTTAGAGTGAGATATACTACTAAATTCTTACCATGCAAATTCTTTGGGCTCTGCTACTTTTGTTGTCCGCTTTTGCAACTCAAAAGTCGAAGGCCAATAGCACTGGACCAGGATTTTTGCCCAAATATTATGGAACAACTTCCACTTATTTTGGATAAACAGAAAGCAGTGATTTTGCAGACTTAGTTTATACAAAATCCACAATGGAAATCGCCTCAAATTCAAGCTGCGTAAATATGTGCTTATACGGAGACCATGCCTATTTTTGTAACGATCGGGAATACATGGTCGCCTGCATTACACCTTACTGCGAGCCGGAGGAGTTCGAGCACAATTGTGATCAGGACTAAAGGGGAATCACGTCACTTGAACAAATGGAAACGGACCAGAGTGGGTCAGAACGGCACCCTGCAGGATCTTTGCCTCCATAAGAACGGAATGCCATTAACAAGGGATTGCCTCCTGGGCAGGGATGGTGCTCAATGGGAGTCAACGGAGCAATGGGGACCCGTTGCCTGTCTTAAAATTTTAAGAGAAAACACGATTACCAATGAACTAAACAGGCTAAGAGAAGATGTCATGAGCGGCAGAATAAACCTGAACAAAACGCACGAACTTCGGAAGGTGGTCGAGGAGATCAGCTCGATGTTCAAGAGAGAAAAGACTATTCTTCCAGTTGATGTCCTAATGACGGCTGAAATATTCGGGAAATTAATAAATCATCCGAAAGATGCCTCTGTCAGTGCAGATCTCGTCAGTGTCTGTCAGGAGATAATGTCCAACGACAGGAAGGTGTTGCGCATATCCGCCGAGATAAATGCCACCAACTCCCTGCTGGGCAGCTTTGAAAGCTACTTGGATGCCGTTTCAGACCAAATGGTACCCATCGAGAGATGTGGAAAGATTGTGCCCAATAGGTCTAAAATGGCAAGCGCCGGAGTGGAGACCATTGACTATTCCGACATCGGTGTTCAAGCCTTGATAGCCGCCAATCTTAGTGTATTTTTTGCCAATCCCCGATGCGATAACATTACTGGCATTGCCATCTACTCCGCTCAAGCTGAGGGCACGAGTTCCACCTCAGCTGGATGCTGGCATCGCTTTCTACGTTCCACCGATGACTTGGATAAAATAAAAAAGGAAGCCCATCTAGAGGCGGTTGCATTTCTTCCTGAGAATCTTTGGAGGGTTATAGAAACATTAAGAGTGACCTACCTTATCTTCAAGGTCTACGCCCATGATGCTCTCTTTGTCGAAACCGGAACCCCTTATGGCAAGCCTCGCAGCAATGTTATCTCCATTTAGATAACGGAACTTGATGGTAAGTAAGTCGAATAGAGTTTGCAATCTAATGGTTAATATATTCATAACCCACAGATAAATTTCTTCCTTCGCCTTTACCCTTCCTGCTTCGTAAAGAGAAGGTAACCGCTTCGGAAGTGAACTCTACTCATTGGAACCCCGGATGTTCATACTGGAACTACCGGACTTGGTACACGGATGGAGTGACCACTAGTAACAGGTCTGATGTGCTGACGGATCACATCATCGAGTGCAGTACGAATCACCTCACTCAGTTTGCTTTTCTGATGGGTGGCTACTATCCGAACGACTATCCGGACTCTGATATGGATCCACTGGTTTCTCCACTCCCCGAAAGAATCCTTGATTGGATTTCCATAGTCGGCTGCTGCCTGTCGTTGCTGGGAATTTTTGGAATTTCCCTAACAGCTGCGTTTTTCAAAAAGTTTTATAAAAAGGATCAAACGAAAGAGCTTCTGCATCTTTGTCTACCCATGGCCCTGCAGATGGTTCTCTTTTTGTTGCACAACTTGAACGACACTGTTGAACAAATGGCGGTGGCTGGAGACATGATCGCATGTGGGGTCCTCGGAGCTGCCATGCACTACATCATCCTGGTGCTCTTCAGCTGGATGCTGATCATCGGTATTCTACAGTACAAGCGGTTGGTCACTATTATAAACTATTATAAACCCAGTCACTACATCCTGAAGGCTGCGATCGTGGCCTGGTCAGTGCCTCTAATTCCTACCCTTATAGTGGCCTTCAGCGTTCCCAATTCCTATGTACCCACCGTTATTCAGTTGTCTAGAAGCTCTGCCTTCTGCTACCCCTCGGGACAAGGTCTAGTCTTTGAAGTGATCCTGCCTGTTAGTCTTATTACGTTGACCAATCTATGCGTCCTTGTCTTTGTTTTTAAAAACATCTCACAATCAACTGGCTTCAAGTCAAAGCAGGCTAGGCTGATCAGTGAAATTCGGACTTCGATTGTAATGTTCTTCCTGCTAGGACTCACTTGGATCTTCGGCATCCTAGCTTTCGTCAAGGAAGAAAAAATCTTCTCATATCTTTTCTGTATTACAGCCACCATGCAGGGATTCGTGATGTTTCTTCACTTTGTTGTCATGGACAGGGCAATGCGGGAGGCGTGGCATGGACTGCTGTGTTCCTTCAAAAAGAAATGGAATGTGACGGAACCAGTCGCCGAGTCTCTGCCAATGACCTCGAGAGACCAAATTAATTAAAGAATTATAATACATATATTTGTTTTTTACTGATCATATTATAATTTGTGAAGGGACTTTCATATAATTTTCCAGGGTTTACATTTAGATTTTTTGGTGTTGGGGATTTCAATATGATCTCCCAGCATTATCAAAAAAATGCATGTAATATTGGATTGATAAGTAACAAACATCGTTTGTCATAAATGCTTGCCAGGTATTAACATCTTATCTGGAAGGCAAGCACGTACGTAATGACTCAGCGAGAGTATTTTGGTTAAAAAAAAGGCGTGAAATTGCGATTTGAGCAAATAAACCGAAATACCAACGGCGACGTCACAAGATTAAAGTTTGCCTCGGAAGGGGTCTTTCAGATTCTTTTTTTCCTCCTCAATTGCCGGGTGCGTGTTAATGAGACTGTAAATTGTATCAAACGTCGCGAAGCTTAAGTTGTTTTCTTTTTCTACGCTTGTCTGCGTTATCCGAACAAATACATAATGTTCCCGCCAATGCTTCGATTAGCGATCGTGCCGAAAAACTGATAACACACACCGAATATCGAATTGTTCAGTTAGGCGCGATATTCCGAGAGAGTCGGACGACGTACGGGTACTACAATTTGCTGTACGGTTAAATTTATGGAGTGTCGGAGAGCTGCACACAGCTGTCGTTACTGAGTCATACGTCATATGCCATGGATTTCACCGGATTCTTGGTGCTTTTTGTGTTGGCCTCGACACTCACCTTGAGTTCCGACGCCCATGAATCGAGCTCCGAAGAACTTCCCTCACATTGCCCCACAAACAGGCAAATGTGCCGGGAAGATGGCACATACGAATATTGCGCCGGAGTGGAAGTAAGGTTTCCGGGTAGGAAACAAGAAGACAACCTGGTCTATTGCGACTCAATGTTCTGCGAACCGGAAGAGTTCCAGCACGATTACATCACACGGAACCATGACCAAACACCGCATCAGAACAAGTGGAAAAGAGCGAGATTCGGTGAACGTGCCACTCTGCACGACGTCTGTCTCCTGAGAAATGGAATGCCCGTGACTAGACGGTGTCTCTTGGTCAACTTCCGTGCTCAATGGGAGTCCTTAGAGCAGCGACCACCCGTTGTCTGTCTGCGACGCTTTAGGGAGCACACGATCAGCGGGGATTTGAACAGCCTTCACGATGATGTGCTGGAGGGTAGGAGACGCACCAATGACACCCAGGGACGTCGCGAAATGACTGGAATGATGAGAACAATGTTCCGTCAGCGGGAGAGAACTCTTCTGCCCGCCGATATTCATGTAACTGGCCAGATGTTTGGCACCCTAATGCAACAGGAGAAGGATGCCTCTGTGAGTGTGGATTTGGTCAGTGTTTGCAAGGAGATCATGTCCAGTGATAGCCAAGTGTTGCGCCTATCCGCCGAGCTCAATGCCACCAACTCCCTGCTTAGTAACTTTGAGAGCTATATGGATGCGCTGCCGGAACAAATGGTTCCCACGGATAGATGTGGCAAAGTGGTGCCGAATCCAACAAGCGATGCCACCACAACAGCCACAACTGGCGTGGAAACCTACAACTTTTCGGATATTGGAGTTCAAGTATTGATAACAGGCAATCTAAGTGTATTCTTTGCCAATCCCGGCTGCGATGGCATTACTGGCATAGCCATTTACTCCGCTCAAGCTGAGGGTAGGAGGCCTTCCTCTGGCGGTTTCTGGTATCGCTTTTTACGTTCCACCGATGATTTGAGTAAGGTCAAGGCAGAAACCCACCTGGAAACGGCGGCCTTTCTTCCTGAGAATCTTTGGCAAGTAGTGAAAGCCAAGGGAGTTACCTATATAATATTTAAGGTCTACGCTCATGATGCTCTCTTTGTGGAAACCTCAAAGGATCGCAGTCGTAAACCTCGCAGTAAAGTAATTTCCATTTCTATACCTGAGCTTAAGGGTAAGTTTATCGAGTAGAGTCTTAGTCTGATTTTATAATTAATATTTTCTTTATCTCACAGATAAATCCCTTCCTTTGCCTTTACCTTTTCTGCTTCGCAATGAGAACCTTCGGGATCCGGATGTGAGATCCATTCACTCGGGCACTGGCTGCGGCTTTTGGAACTACGAAACTTGGAGCAGCGAAGGAGTTACCACTGCCAGCAGCTCGGATCTACTGAGGGATACCATTATCGAGTGTCACACTCAACATCTCACCCAGTTTGCCTTTCTGGTGGGTGGCAGCTATCGCACAAACGACCTGGGAGAAGAGGTCCTCATAACACCACTGAACGAACGCGTTCTTGACATCATCTCGATCGTGGGCTGCAGTCTGTCGCTCCTGGGAATCTTTGGCATCTTTCTCACCGCCGCACTCTTCAAAAGCTGGCGTAGTCAGGCCTCCACAAAGGTGCTCCTGCACCTGTGCCTGGCCATATGCCTGCAGATGGTGCTCTTCGTGTTCCTCAACACGGATGATATATCAGAGCAGCTGGTGGTCAATGGGGATACCAAACGCTGTGTGGCTCTAGGAGCAGCTATGCAGTATTCTATCCTCGTGCTCTTCAGCTGGATGCTGATCATTGCCTTCCTGCAGTTCCAACGCTATGTGACAGTGATAGGAATCGAGAGGCCCAGTCACTACATTCTAAAGGCAGCAATTGTGGCCTGGTCGTTGCCTCTGGTTCCCACTCTTCTGGTGGCTTTAATAGATCCCGATTCGTACCTGCCCTCTGCTGCCCAGCTCTCTACGGACACTGGGATATGCTATCCCTCGGGTTATGGCCTCACTTTCGGAGTAGTCCTGCCCGTAACTCTAATCACAGTGGCCAATCTGATCATTTTCGTTTACGTGTTCTACAGCATCTCGCACTCTTTGAACCAGAGCATTCATAAATCTGAAAGGAAGATGGTGGTCAAGCAGATCAGGCTCTCCATTATGCTGTTCTTCCTGCTGGGACTCACCTGGATCTTTGGCATTTTTGCCTTCATGCAGGCGGGCGTGGCCTTTTCGTATATGTTCTGCATCACAGCCACCATGCAGGGATTTGTGATGTTTGTGTATTTTGTGCTCTTGGATGCTGCTAATCGTCGTGCTTGGGTGGGTCTAATCTGTCCCACAAGAATGAAAATGGATGTACAGAAGCGCACAACCGAGCTCCAGTCGATGACCACCTCATCGACTAACTTTACGAGGAGATCGCATCAGTAGTTCTATCATAACTCCATCTTTTCAACGAACAAATTGTGTATTTATATATTTATTATACTTGCCATTATGTATTAGCTTTCTATTTATAATTTATATATTTAAAGTTGTTAAATAAAATAAGAATCTTATTCACCAACTTGTGAAATGGAGTTCGATTGTGTGAGCTGTGTTGTGGCTAAGCAGTTCGTAGAAAACTCATGTAGTTTGTGATTTTATTTATTTATTCCAAGAAAAGTTGTGGCTTGTGCCTCCATAGAGTCTATTATAATTGTTATTATAGATAAACGAGTATACAAACAATTATAGCTACTGTAAAGTATTTCTTGATAATAAGCTATGCTAATGGACATATATATCAGATATTATCTCCAAGTGTTTATCTGTAAATAAAGATAGAATATATAGGTAATAAAGATAGAAAACACTTAATGAATCACTTCATTTATTTAGACTTTTTAAAAGGTGTAAACTTTTTCTGGGAACTTGAGTATATATACAAAGCAACGTCACTTATTTATTGGTGTTTTCCTGCCGCCAAACAAGTTTATTATTTTATTAAATGATTAAGAAATATAGTGTCTCAATGTCACTGCCCTATATCGTTAAAAGCCATCACAAAGACAATTAAATTTTGAGCTGTAAGAGATTCCCTTAGCGGAAGCCAAAAAATATCCACGTGATTTAACAAATTAATTTATTTCTAAATGCTCGTGGGGGAAATCAAGCGAAATGGGCAAACGATTAATTCAATTCCTCCACTAAGACTATTTACCAACTGCAATCAATCAAAGCAAAAAATTGTAAAAAAGGACTTGAGGACTTCTCGTTTGCATTGAGAGTGTGCTGAAAGGAAAATGAAAGCCGAACCAGTTGCAGACAAGTGCAATTTGAGTTGCCACTGCAAGGCTTCCCTTCGCCAGCTGCAAAGTATTTCATCTTCTGGTCGTTTTGTTGGCAGCCATGTCACTGCCAAGGAAAGCTGAGCACCTGGTAAGTGTTGAAGCCGTAAAAATTTAAGCAAGCTGAAGGCACTCGACGAGTGTTTACTTCGATTTGAAGCTAAATTAAATGATGTCATGTGGAATGAAATGGATTTAAATTGCTATCATGCTCCATTGGCATTTTGGCTTAACCTCAAAAGTTTTCCCTCGAATCGGAAGGACTCCAACTTGCGCCTGGCTTCAAATTACACTTTAAATTAGTTTCCCTTTAAGCCATCGGCTGTCATTGTAATCTGGCTTAGACACAAGTGCCACTGCGAATCCATTTGCTGCACTAAATTGCATTCTGAAGTGAGAGCACTTAAGCCGCTTACTACAAAAGCGTTTGCCAACCAGTATTATGTTGCATGCATGTGTCATTTATTGGCCCATTGCAGCTAACAATTATAAAATCATCAACTCAACGGTTTGTTTTTAAGTAAAATAATATCAGATTTCTTTATAAAGGTTTTTAGGTGATTTACGGGCAATAAGAAGCTGTGGGGTTTATTTATACTTAGTTTTTATTTAGTTTTTATACATTAATAAGTTGCTCCAGTTGCTGATAATTACTAATACTAAATAATTCTTATTTTTTTGTAGATTAAAAAGTATTTCTCCCCACAGAAGTTACTCGGCTAAATCAAAAAAAGGCAAACTCTCAACTCCTTTCAATCTCATCTAAACAAGAAGTGGACACAGATGCGGGTATGAAATTAATCGATATTCCAGTAGGGACTATTCCAATTTCAAATCCTGCACTCCCGCTGACATTTCACAATCAACCCATACATTCTACAAATACACAAACACACATACATATATGCACTCGACTCGTATCAATTGCAATCAATCAAAATGTGAATCACTTTGAAAGCATTCGCCAGCATTCAAATGTAGAGACAATGCAAGCGAAGCTGGAACCAGGAGCAGAAAATGGCAAACTGCAATGGAAATTGATTTGCAGGACTTCACTTTGCCAAGCTGCCAAGTACTTTGGTTGTAAACTTTGATTCCAAATGGAGCTGCCAACGGAAGCTGAGCACCTGGTAAGTGATGAAGCCAGGGATTTTTTACGAAAGACCAAAGCACTCGGGAAAATATTTGAGAACTGAATAGAGTAAATAGTAAAATGCATTTTAAAAATTGGTTTTTGGTTGCTTAAAATTACATTAACAATATTTTTCTGGTCAATGCCATTGACCAAGCTTAGTGGCAAGTTGCTGGTGATTTCCAATCAATTTTCCGCGTAAAATGTACTCTTAAAAGGGGTGCTCATAAGCCGCTTACCAAACCAGGTGAGCGAGCGGAAGCTGTTGGAACAGATATTGCGTGCTACCTGGACTGTGTAAATACAGGAAAATGATTGCTGCTAAATAATGCACTCTGTGAATAATAGATTAATGCTAGAAGCCAGTAAGAGGGGAAAAATAATCATGAGCTACATAAAATAAATACAGAAAATAATATTAAGCTTCCCTTGACTTTTTAAACCAGGAAATTTGCAATAAAAACTTAACAAAAACTCTTCTAAATTACTTGAGCTTTGAGTTCGATTTTAAAATATTGTTTAAAATATTAAAAATGTATTTCTTAAATAAATAAAACCTAGTTTATGCCACGAATTTAAAGCCACGACTATATGCTTTCTTTAAACAAAAAAGGTACAAAAAGATAACCATAAATTGAAAGGTGTGACTCCCCCTTCAACTTCCTCCTTCTATTCCTATTTTCAACGCTCACCTCACCTGGAATTGGAATTTTTTGCACATTCCTTAATAGCACACCCAAAAGGCTAGGCGAGGACATGTGCAACTATTAAAAATTATTTTCTTTTCACATTCCGACGAGTGTTCGGCAGATATTTTATGATTCGAAACGTGCAAATGGCCAGGACACCAGGACTGCAGGACTCCCCGGGGCAGCAGCCAGTCCTTAGGTGTGTGTGTGTAGTAAGGCTGATATTTTGTACGTGCACCCACAACATGAACCCATAAATACGTATTGATTTTCCATTCGGCCACATACACACACCCTCGAGTATCTTCTTATCGAAGGGGAAAGGCTCGAGGAGCAAAGAAAACTCTTCGATGGGGAAAAGCGAGCAACAATGGCTGGGCTCCAAGGCTCCAAGACAGAGTTATGATTACGAAAGTTTCTTTAATGCGGCGCTGTGAGCGAGAGCACATACTGTAAATGGAAAATAAATGCGAGAAATTTGCCGCAATTTGCGACGCCCTGCGGAGTCACTGAACCGCAAAGCTGCAGAAATGTTGTTTATCAAATATTTATCGCACAAGTAGTTATTTCTTTTCACAAATTCCGGCAAATTGCAGCCAGACATGCAAATGGAATGGAATGCAGCCGAATGGATTTTTGTTTCTCCATCAGAGATGAGAAATTGGTCGCAATCCGAGTGAGACATGTCTACATCACGAGTTCATTAATTCCAACTCCCGTATAATACAGTGCTCGACCATATCCATATGTAGTGCTACATGTAGTATATTCCAGCTACAGTAAAGCCCCATATGTTTATGCTCCATTTGGCCTAACTAATGGCCATACATCGCCGATGCTGGGCGGCTGGCAGTGGCATGTTAGCTGCTGCTGCTGCTGCTGCTGCTGCGTGCCGAAAATTGCGAGAGCCCTCATAACAAATTTGTTGGATGGGCGGAAATTTGTCAAGAGCATTTGCCACAACAAACAAACATGCGACGATGAAAAACACCGCATGTGTGTGGCCTTTCGTCCGACTGAATTTGTATCAAATTTACGGGGAAAACCAGCATAACAGTTGGACTTTGGATCAAAACAAATTATGGCAACTAGGTAAAAGAATGTAATGAGAATTGGTTGACAATATTTCATATCTCTGGCAGTAAATTGTGGCTTTTTAAATGGCAAATTGATACACATAAAAATTTAATTAAGTTTAAAAATACTTAAAAATTGGCATTAAATAATATTTCAAATTTTATTTAAATATTTAATTATTTTACAACCTTAAAACCGTTGTTTAAATTAAAAAAAACACTCAATAACTACTAAAAACAAGCTTATACATACAAATATTTATTTAAAATCCCCCTGCAGTCATGAACAAATCATATAAACAATTTATACAGCAATTGTAGAATAGTTGTATAATCTTCATGGTTGAGTTATTTGCGGAAAAATTATGGCAAACACAATAACGAAATGTTCGCTCAGCTGCAGCCACCAACAACAATGCCGAAGGCTCTTGGCCGGGCAATTAAAACTGCCAAAAACTAATGCCACCGCAAAACTACAGTTGCCAGCTTTACGGTTTTGAATTGGCCACGAACTCGAAACGTTCAACAATGTGCCGGCAGAATTCTGTGGCTGCCATTTCACTAAAAAAACAAAAAATAAAAATCAAGTGGGGTTGAGAAATCCCTTGACCAATATCCTGTAGCCCAATTAAAAGCATTTGGAAAATTCCCATCGATTTCGCAGAAGGGCGGTGGTCGAATCGAAATTTATTATCAAACGACGGCAAACAGCTGCAGCGACTTAAAGCGGATTAAAAACTTTAAGGCCGCTAAGCCTTTCCGGCCTAATTGTAAGGGACACTTGACACAAAAAGGGTTGGAGCGGCATCAAAGAAAGTATTTTTTAATATTTTAATTGGCAAAAAGGCAAATTAAAAGTGTCGCCAGCAGGCAAAAGAGAAAATATAATTTAATATTACAAGGGTCCTGCAAAATAAGGAAATTAAAGGGGATAATAAAAAGGAAGGGGGAAATTGAACCTGAATAAAAAATATGGCCCAGCAGTACTTCAACTGGTGCTGCTCTTTTTAAGATTTTAAAGAAACAAAATGAATCTTCTTTGCTGTGGTATATTATTCTGTTCGCTAAATTGTATTTTTATTATTGAAAATATTATTGTTTCAAATTTAACAATATTTTGTAGCTGTGCAAACAAATAAAATGTGGAAATTAATTTCTGTAAATGTTTTGGTAAATATCGGTTGCTTTGGTTAAGGCTTATAACCACGGAGAACACTAGGAGCCGCTGTTATCTTATCTGTAAGCATTCTCAGATTCCTTTATCTATGTTACAGCCTCTCAACTTAACCAGACTGAAGTTCATTTGGGCTTTAACAGTCTAGCAATAAAGTCGCGGTTCTTTAGGCCAACAGAAACAGATTTGCCAAAGCAAAACATTCATAAATCATCCGAGAAAGTGAAACTAAACAATTGCCAAGGATTTGTGTGTGTGTCTGTGTGTGTGTGTGTTTGTACTGGCGTCCCTTTTGCCATTTCATCTCGAAATAATTAAGGCAAACAGAAATGAATTTGTGCACGTGCTGCGTTTAAGAAATTGCTTTTGCTCTTGCTTTTGGTCCTTCTCAGTTCTCTGGGGCACTTTTGGCTTGGCTTACTCGACTTTTCTGGCCTTTTATGTTTTGACTGGTATTTTCTTTCTTCCTTCCAGCCAGTAAGCTTCTCTCCGCCAAGTATGGTATATAGTCTGTTCTTGGTTATATTTTCTGGCTTTTTGTATTTTTTAATTTTCGCCCGAGTTTGCACAAGTTGCCCCATGCCATTTGTTGCTGTTGCCTTTGGTTTTGTGTCAACAACACAAAGCCGCACACATCGCAAACAGTTGCCCCAATCCCGTACCCGTTCCATTTCCATTTCCCATTGCCATTAAGGTTTCATGTTGCGCAATGCCATCCAAGACAATAGTTGCACGAACTGAACTTACCATGTGCATGTGCTGGTCTGAACTGAACTGTGCTGCGAACTGCGACTCCTTTGGGGCATTCATATCTGCCAGCCGGTCTAATATGGCTCGCCGGTCCTTTGTTTTCCCGCCCCTTTTTTCTTCTTTCTTCATTTTGCGAGTTTTTGGCGAACAATAGGACGCAAAGCGGAAAAGTTTACAATTAGCTTGTCAACAATAGCCGGGCATACGCGGCGTATGCGTGATGTGCCTAAAACAGAGTAGAAACTCTGCACCATTCTTCTTATTCATTCTTTTTTAGTAGAAATAAAGTAAAAGTCAGCGGTGTATACAACCACTTTTATGCAAAATTTCCCTTATATGCGTGAAAATGTTACAATTAACTTGCCGGGCCTGTATGTAAGTTACCCAGAACCGTCTTATTTATCCTTTAAGAATTCAGGATATATGGTTGATATGCTAATATAGCTGAAAGGCAAAAAAGTTTACAATCAAGTTGGCAGGAAAGGCTCAGTCTACAAGGCGTATGCGTGTTACGCTGAAACTAATTTAAAACTTGAATCTATTTTAGTCTGACATTGGCTTATACAGTAGATAATACCTATAAGCAATCACTTGATACTTAAAAATATTTATCACACTATTAGTATTTAAATGTATATTTTAAAATATAATTGTTAATATTATTTATTGATTCATCATAGATTTTCTACATAAATTTCTTTAATTAGATGCTTTTTAATTCAACAATTTAATAACAATTTAAATTAATTTCTACCAATTATTTGTTTCCCATTTAAGCCATGTTTACTGTATTTAAACTATGCGCGACAGTTAATAAAAACCCCCCCACGCATTTTACAGAACCCCCTTTCCTCTTGCTCCAAATTAAAACCCCAAAAATAATTACCAAATTATTTTGGTAAACGTTCTCCGTTTTCCCAGCTGAAAATCTTTATGCATATTTTATGCTGTGAGGCACGAAGCCAAAGAAGGCCAATGAAGGGGAAAATAGTGATGTAATAAAAAGCGCGAAATAAGCGGGGGACGAAGTGAAGTGAGCTGCGGAAGAAGGAAGCATGAGGAAGGTTTAAGGGAACGTGAAATGGCGGCAACATGTTGCCGGAAGTGTTGGCCTGCAATTTACACAGGAAAAGTTGCTCTCGCCTTTCCGAAATTCGTGTGTGTGTGTGTGTGCGTGCCGCAGGGCACAAAGTTTTCCAGCGTAAAAGGGTTAAGTGCAGAGCCCTGTATTAAGAATTGTGGAAGTTATGCCTGCTTGGAAAAGTTCACATGACAGAGTTGATGTTATGTTTCTTCCGATCTACCTTATACATTTAAATTTTAAATGAATGCTTGTATATCCCCCACAATGTAGATGTTATCCAGCTCTAGCAAAAAATCCCCTATTAAGCTCTCCTAATTATTATTTTATATTGTACAAAAATCTATTTAAATTGGTGAATGCCGGTTAGCAATTCAGTTCGTGATCGGAACTCAAATCGAATAGAACTCGGAATCGCAATGAGTGGCGAATTTTGATAAGCATTTGGCAGAGTAAATAATAAATAAAATCAACCAAGCGAAAAGTCGGAGTGTGGAGTGTAATTAACAATCCGTTTGGATGAAAAAATAAGCGTGCGGCAAATACAAAGTCAAGGTTGAACAACAAATTATATATAAAAGAGATGTCTTCAGTTTAAAACCAGTGATACAAATACAAAACTAAAAAAAATCAATATAAATAATATAAATAAATAAAATATATAAATATGAAAGGAAAGAAAAATTTATTAATTAAGTGTTAATTTAATAAAGTACTTACAAAACCCTAAAAAAAGCTTAAACTGCAATTAGAGTAATGACAAACAATATAGAATGTGTAAAAAAAATATATAAATTAATGAAATATATACTAAAAGTGTAAACTTGACAAAAATAAATAAATGAACAACTTAAACACGTTTCAAAAATATATATTGAAAAACTAGAAGACAGAAATGAGTCACAGTGCTAGTAATGATTGTTTAGCAAACTTAAACTATTGTAACTAAATTATAGGGCTCGACTATAATTACGTTAAATTATAGTAATTAAATACAGACTGTCAGTTAAGAGATTGCTGATGCAACTGAATGAAAACCAGTGAATTTAATTGTTATTTTTATAATTGTCATAATTGTAAAGAAAGAACAATTTCTATTTCCAAATCAAACAAGTAAATAATAGTTAAAATGGTAGAAAAGTCCTCTTTGGCCCGGCTTAAGAGCCTTGAATGGGGGCGTCTCTTCAACATGTTCTATATAGAACCGGTGATTTTCATGCTGCTATTCTCGCACATGCTGTCAGGTGAGCAGGTGATCTCTCAATTATAATGATGGCTATAGCACGATCATCCCATTAGGTACCGTCATGCGTAATCAGTTGATTTATCAGACCTGCACGGTGATATTTCAGTATAATGAAAGTGATTGCAAACTTTTGGATAGCAAAAACACCACGGCAGAAACTCAGGTAAAAAATTTAATTAATTTTTATTTAATTTAAAATAAATAATGATATAATTATGATCAGGCCATTGAGACAGAACTGCAAGCCTATGTGGCAAATATGTTTCTCACCAGAACTCTGTTTGAGAGCATTGTGCCGGCCATCTGTGGATTGTTTATAGGATCTTGGTCGGATCATTATGGCCGTAAACCTTTGCTCATAATCTCCATGATTGGTTTGTTTGTTCTGTTAATTTATTTATGCAAATAATTATTTAATTTCATAATTCATTTATTAGGCTTCTCTGCTTCTGGTCTGCTATCATCTGTAATTTGCTGGCTATCCAATTACTATATGGTTAATCCCTGGTGGTATAGCTTAGCCGCTGTTCCTCATTCCCTTCTCGGTGGAATGTGTGTATTTATGGTGGCTGCCTTCTGCTTTATAACGGACACAACAGACAGGAATACCAGGCCCTACAGGTGGGTTAATATATTTTTTTAAATAAATTAATATTAAACTATGTTTAAATTTCAGAATGATATTCATGGAGCTCATACTCTTTGTGGCCCTCACCAGTGGCTCATTGCTGTCCAGCTTTGTGTATGCCGCCACCAATGCCGCCTTTGTCCAGAGTCTATCCTGTTTAATAGTTATCCTGGCCACATTGTTTATTATTTTTTATCTGCCGGAAAGTTTGGGAATGTGTCCGGATCAGGATGAAATTCCCGAAAAGGAGAAGGAAATTGTTGTGACAATATCCGATCAGAAGCCCGAGGCTCTGGAAAAACGTGATGACCCGCCAAAGTACGAGACCCTTGAAAAACCCGTCATTGAAGAGAAAACTAAAGAGCCAGGATTGTTTAGTATTAAACACATCAAGGATATGTTTAGCACTTGCTTTAAGAGGAGAGAGAACAATGCTCACACCATCATTTGGCTGGTTACCTTGTCTGGATTTGTCTCTATTTTCGTTGCCGGTAAATCCATTATTTATTCACGGTTAGAATAATGATTGAGCTGCCGACATTCTTGTAGATGGCGTCATGACTGTGATGTATTTGTTCGTGCGTCAGCAGTTTCACATGACAGTGCGCGAATTTACCATTTTCGAGACAGTGAGTCAATCGGTGCCAATGCTGGGAGCTCTTCTGGGGATTCTTATACTCAGAAAGGTGAATATATTCTCGTGAACTCTTAAGCTGATTTAAAAGTAATGTAAGCTTAAAATAATGTAAACTTTTTGTACAGCTTTTTGGCCTGTCTGTGGTTACCTTGGCATTACTTTCTCTATTTTCGGAAATCCTTAGCAATTTGGCCAGAGGCTATGCTTATTTAACGTGGCATTTGTACTTATCTGTGGCCTTGGGGGTATTCCGCTCCATTCAAGGACCTATGTGTAGGACAATTGTATCGAATATAGTGCCAGCTTCGGATACGGGTGAGAAATATAACTTAAATTATTGCTATCCCTTAATAATTAATTATTAAATCATTAGGCAAGCTCTTTGCCATTGGCAACATTGTGCAATCGTTTGCTCCTTTTGGTAAGTAACATTCTCATTAAATTCTATATTATTAATCATATTGAATCCCCAGTGGCTGCTCCCCTTTATACGGCAATTTACAAGAACTCATTGACCACAAATCCTGGAGGATTCAATTTCCTCAGCGCTGCATTCTATTTGATATCCTTCCTTCTAATTGGGTGAATATTCGAGTAAATCCATCATTGAACTCAATGATTTTCAATATGTGCATTTGCAGCTGTGTGATGCGAATTAAATTCAAGCATCGAAACTTCTACGCCAAGTCCCTCAAGTAGCCAAAAAGTAAACGGAATTTCCATTTACCATCAATATTGATTGTGGCAAGTTGGGCAACTTTACAAAGCTTTGTTTATGTGCTCGAGTCGAAAAACTTTGTGTGGCCTGGCCAGTATTAAATAATTGGATTTTGTATACGAGTTTTTGTGTTTAGCTAATTTAATTGAAAACCGCAAAAAGGGAATTGGAAACCATTTCGATTTGCAACATGTGCAGATATGTAATTAAAGGATTAACAAGCATTGCTTTTTCAATGGCACAGCCCCTGACAAACGTTCGTTTTTCACGTCACCTAATCAAATTACAAATGCTAACTAAATTGCAGCCATCAAGAACTCGAATGCGAACTATTTATCGAACTATTTAATTGCATCAACTGGACATAAGTGACTACACATTTCCAGGCTTATCCAACGAGAATTTATCTAATTGTTATCTGTGTGTGTGTGTAATTCTCTGTTGTGGTTACACTGAAAATAATATATAATATTGATTAATAGAATAATAAAATAATGGGATATTTTCTAAGGATTGAAATTTTATAACATTTTATTTAGATAATTTCAAACTTTTAAAAAATATTATTCTAAATATTTCAAATAAATAAATGTCGCAAATGTCGTATGAACATAGATTTTTAATTATTTTGCTGTAAGAAAACTATTTATATTAATTTATATTTTAAATATCTTTATTTAAAAAATTATATCATTATTTTATCTTTTTCTTTTGTGTATTCCTATGCCAGATCCTTGTTGGTTTTTGCAATAAGGACATGCATAAGTCATGAGCTTTTAATAGTGCATAATTTATGGGACAAAAGTTTGCGCAACATATAGCAAAGTTCAAACGTATTCGGAGAATCATTTGGATTCATTTTGGACTCGTTGTGACTTTGGCACGTTCCGCATGAATTTGTAATGTCGCCAATGCCAAAAGTTCAGGGCACAATTTGCGGCAATTTGAATTGTTGAACGTCAACATGACGATGATTAAATATTAAATTGCGACTCTATTATGCGCACAAAGGTATGCTATATGCTATATCCTATATATGCGGCGGGGCCACGCGTGTGCCACAATTTCGGCCCTAAAAGGCCACCGCCAAGCACATGGCCACAATCCCCAGCAATCAGTATCGGGTTACTGAAATCGGCGAACCAAAACGGAGTCATCAAATCACAGTCTTGTCTGCGGGGTTAAGCATTAAAGCCACGGGTGCTTTGAAAATGCTTCGAAAGAGCTTTGAAATCGTTTCGAAAGCGCTTTAAGATCGTCGCGCGTGCAACAAATAAACGAATCGCCACGACAATTCGCAATTCGCAGGGCATGAACTTGCACTTGCACTTGAACACGCCAACTTAATGGTGAGTGTGGGGTGTGGGTGTGGGTGTGGGTGTGGGTGTGGGGGTGTAAGGGACGCGTGTTCAGGGGTGTCTTTGTTTGCACAGGAAAAGCGTTAACCATAAAAGGGAAACTTTGATGCGGATGCAAGTGCTGGTGGCAGCAGTTCAGCGTTTAACATTTCCGCTGGTTTCTGTGGCTGCTACACAGATGGAAAAAATGTTGAACAAAAAAATCAATACGAATGGGTTTTCAAGTTTTAAGGAATTATTAAATTTGTTTATTTCTGGAAATTAATTACAATGGTAAGCCATTAAATATTTATATTAGCTTAAAAAACAGAAAATTCAGTAACAGCAATAAATCTTTGTAATTTCTGAGTAATTTTTTGTTTAAATACTAAAACAATTTTAATAAAAGAAATATATAATATGTTATAATAAATTAACTCCTTTAAATTCAAAATTTCTTTATTAAATTTATTTATTAAAGGTAATTTTAAATCTAGAATCCTTTTCCCATAATTCCCAACATTCTTATTAATTTTTCTACCTATATCCTGATCCCCTTTCTTATCTTTACACCCATTTATTCTCAAAGCCAAAAGTCGTCAAATGTCTCTGTCTAATTGAGCAGCCAGATAAGACGCATATAAAACTTTAAACGGCGGATGGCGGACAACAAAGTAGCGACCACTTCCGGTTGGAATGATTGATGGCCGTTTTAGAGGCTCGAACAGGAGCGACAGCTGGGGCACGTCAACGGGGCGCATACGTAATCGTTTATTAAACAAAACAAATTATGAGCTGCCAGCGGGCAAACGACATGCAAGTGTTGACGAAGGTCAAGTTTGGCATTTGCCAAGCGAAAGGTTGCTACCAATATGAAAGCGGCAAAAGAGCAAAAGAGCTGTTTCCGTCGTAATGCCTTACGTTATTACGTATACGCAAGGTCGGTTTCTCTCTTTCGAAATTTCTCTTTAACATTTTCCTCCCATTTTCCTGTGAGAACCTATAAAACAAGAGAGCCGAGGACGAATAGAGTTAGTTTTGCTGAAGACTTCGCCTCGTAACGGTCGCCAGCGGTGGTAGGAAAAGAGATTTTCCGTGCTTTTCCCGACTTCGCTTATCGTTGTTGTCCGCTTATCAGGCATCGCGCGTCGTTGAAATGCCGTCGGTGGAAATGCAGTTCGCCTAGTTTTCCGCGCTGCAACATATCAACTGCGTCGTATTTTTTGACAGGCTCCCAGCAGCAATCATGTTTTGGATTTTACGACGAACTGGCGCCGCCAACTTCTTCAACTCCTTCAACAACAACTGCAGCTTCTCCAAGAGCAACGCGAACGGTGGTAATCACAGCAATAGCACTCAAGGTAATCCCCCCGATCGCCGATACCTGGGCAATCAATTAGTCGCGTTAGCTACGCCAAAAGACCGCCCTCAATTAGGATAATTCATCAATAATTAGCGGAGTAATCACATTAAGTCTCAAACTTCTGCGAGAGTCAACCATAAATAGCGTTGGGTATGATATAGTGATTGGTCAGAAAATTGGGGGAGAAGCGAATTAAATAAATGCGATAAGATAATGAGGCAGTGTTGCCTTAAATTGGTTTCAGTTACTTAAGTTATTAACTATAATTTGAAGTATTTTTTTGGAATAATAGAAGTAAATATTTAAACATAGCTGGTTCCTATTTATTTCTCTGACACTAGTTTATTTTTCTGTAATTTATTATTGCATTTAAAGGCCTTTAGCAATCATTTTCAGATGCAAACTAAACAATTTAAATACAGAATGAGTTCTCAGAAATTCCAAATTAATTGGAAAAGCAAGTTTGAACAATAATTCTTTACTATCAAATTGCCTAATTGTTCAACAAAACCAAATTGATTAAGAAAACAATTAAAAAAAAACCCCACCAACTTCACATATTTCAATAGACTACCTTGAATTTAATGACTTTCATCAACTCAATTGCCCGATCAATGTCTCAACCTTATTCAGATTTCCACGAGTCTTAAGCCCACGCAATATTTTATCCTTGAATCCTTGTATGCCAAACATGTTCCAGTTTAGGCCCTGCCTTTATTCATAAGCCAAGCTCCCCACTTGTTATCAAAACAAGTTAATTAAAATTCTCGAAATGACTTGTGGAATATACGCGCCAAATATACATATATTGTACTCTGCTGCATACTCATATTGTTCGTCTATACATATCTGTGCCGTATGGCAAAGTGGGAAACAGCGAAGGTTTTTCCCTTATTTGGGGGAAAGAAAAATTCGAGGAGAACCTAGGAAAGTAAATAACATTGAGGCCCTACAACCCACGTAATAATGAGACTCCGTGTGCGTGTGGGAAAACGTGGAGCGGATGTGACTGTCGAAAATAAAACACTTTAGGCTTCGGTCCCAGGATGCTTTTGTCTAAGCGCTAAGTCTCGCACCCTCATCGAAAATGGCATGAGATAGAAAATGGAGAATGCAAAGGGATTGGTAAATGGGGAGGAAAATTTGGGGTGGCAAATGCCGGAGGCAAGCAATCGGAATTTTTAGTTGCTTTTGTTGATTTTCCCCAGACAAAGTCCAAGTGTTTCCTCTCTTCCTTTTCGCTTATCTCCAGCACATCAGCTGAAGTTATATATATTCAAAAACGTTTCAGAAAATCCACGAATCAATGGATTTGATGATTTAATATATGCAGAAAAAATAGCCCGTGGAACTACGCCCTCGGAATAACTTAGCAGTAAATAGAAATATGTTATTTCCTATTTTTGGGCACACAAATTACTGATTACTAAAGGAAAAATTACAATTTCAGGGTCCAAGTAATGAAAATATATTTGTTTTGCATCTTTTAGCCATTATTATGGCTTATGAATAAATGTATTATAGAAAAACAATATTTTCCCCTTATCGTTTACTATTCCCTTGGTTTTTGTTCACCCTAATAAAGGATTTAATTTCTGTGAAATCAACCTAGCTGTTTTTAAATATGCAAATCCAATTAAGTGCTTAAAAAGTATGCATTTCACCAAAATATGAAAAATGGAAAAAAAAACGCTTCTATGTTATTAATTAATTAGCCGAATGGCAGGGAACAAATTAAAAGCAAACACGAACAAATTGCAATTAAAATGTTAAGCACGAATTTTAAATTATGTTTGCCAACAAGTCTCGTAAAACCATAGTTTTGGCCATATTGATTTTAGCTGATTGAATTTGCGTTACGCAAATGCGAAACTTTCCAAATATAATATTTGTGCTTGTAATTATGTTTTTTAATTACAATTTCCAAGTGCGAGAGCGAACAGCTGTGCTTTGTGGTCTACTTAAAAGGCTTCTCCAATTTGATTTACTACTCCAAGCGAGCAGCTGTTGCCCAGCGGAAAAACAAGAACTGAACATTATCTGGGGTAATATTTAATGAGTTTGCACAATGAATCCATTGAAATGGAACTGAACTGTAAACAAAGTGCTAAATGTCATGGCAATAATTGAAAAACCTTTTTCGCACATCGCACAAATTGCCATTATTCACTTTTGCAAATTCGCAAACATTTATGACATTAATAGGAACCAACGCCCAACGACAATTTTTCCTATCACTCGCAGGCAGGCGCGAAATTTAATCGCAGAAAAAATTTCATTTGCCAACTTGAATAAATACCAACAACAAAAACAAAAACAACAAGGAGACGCCGCCCTTAAGCTTTTGTCAACATATTGTTGTATTGTTGTTCACACGAGGATAAGAGGGTAGAGTAGGGCGACTCAGAGGGTGGCAGGACGAAAGAGAAAGAGAGTGAGATTTATATGTGTTATGCAAATTCTGGGCAACATATGGCTGCGGCATTAACCGATAATTATGACAGCCATTTGTCATTGATAATAATGCGTTTGTGCATTCAATTTGCGGAATCTGTGCGGGGAAAATTTGTAAAACAAGCAATGGCAATTAGTCGAGGGTGTGTCAGCGTTTGTCTGTGGCTATCTGTGCGTGTGCACAACAAAAAAAAATACAGAAAATTTAATAATTTATATTATAATTCAATGGAAGCCCTTCTAAGAATAGCTTTGGTTTAAAATTTCCTTAATTAAATATATATTTTATATTAAAAAGTGGCTTAACAATACTGCGTTTTAAAGTGACAAATTTGTGGTATAAAAATCCTTACCCCAGGATAAACTTATTGTAAAAAACTGAAATAACTTGGGTTTTAAATTTCCTTAATTAAATATATATTTTTTTTATTAAAAAGTGGCCTAACAATACTCCGTTTTAAAAAGACAAATTTGTGGTGTAAAAATCCTTCCCCCAGGATAAATTTGTTGCATCTTAAATGCCTTAAAAAATGTTATCTTGTTTAAAGTACAAAATATATTTTTCGTTTATTTTTCTGTTTTCCTGTGTACATCTAGGTGCAATGTCCAATTAGCTGCGGGTCCTGTCCTGCGAGATACTGGTTACTGTTTTATATTACTTTTTCAATTTTGTTTGGTTTTGCTGTGTCCTGGTCACCGGCCATCAAATGTGGCTGACTGTTTTTGGCCGGCGGCATCATTAGTTCGTGTTTTTTCGCCAGACATCACAAAATAATAATAATAATAATAATAATAATAATAACAACGGCAAAACAGAAAATGTATCATAAATTACGGTTGGCAGTTGGCAAGGAGAATGTATCCCGGGCACACAGCATGCGAAGAATTATTAGGCATTTATCTGGCGTATTAATAACGCCGCTCCTGTCTGCTGGCTTGCAGTCTTTCCCGTCGTGATTTATATCTGGCTGCCGGCGGCGGGCGGCATCATTTGTAATAATTTGTGCTGTAATTCTAAAGTAGAATCGAGAGAAACTTTTATCTGGCGAGATTACACGACGAGTCAGTGGCACCGGGCGGCACAGAACTTTAAGGCGGTCCGAAAGTCATAAATTTCCATTCATTTGAGCCCCAAGCCCAAACATTGCGTTAAATGTTTGCACACTTTCCGGCCAGCCGCCGTTCTGGGTTCCGCCGTTTGGCGATAAAATTGAGTTTTAGTTTGCCTTACGGTCTGGCGCGCTTTTCGGAACCTCACTCCACTGGTTTTTCCGCACTCTTTTTCCGCCTTTGCAACCCATCCATCCGTCATTTCCACCGAAATGTTGGCTCTCCATATGTATGTATGCTTCTTTTATACGTTTTTTAGCATGACACATTTTCATATTCATGGTCGTTTATGTTTTTTTATTTTTCGGGAAAAGCCACAGCAACAGAAGCTCTTAATCATTTTTTATTTCCGAGTAAACATTCACATTGTTAAAGAACATAATTTAGTATGGTTTTTAGAGCAAATAAAATTAAATAAATATTAATTTGGGCAGGAAAAATATAAATAAACAACGAAAAGTATTTAAAAAGATTTTAGAGATTTATCTAAAATTGTTATTTATACGTTCAGCCTTTATCCAGTTTAATCATACTGAAAACAGCTCGACTTTCCCTCAAATTACCCATAAGAGTCAAACCCCAACAGCTCTCAATAAAACTTAAATACTTTGCCAGCGAAACTTTAAGTTAATTGAACATTTAAATGCGATTAAACCCTCCGAGCTGGCAATTTCGTGTCGTCACGTATACGCAGTGTTGAACCCAATTGCAATTAAAGCCAGCACACAGAGCCAAGCCCACATAATGAGCTGCTAATGGGGGCTCGAACGTCTAGTGAGGTCATAAAAATCAAGGGGGCCATTCATTTTTGTGCCGTAAATAAAGGCTTCATGGAATCTCACCGCCAGCAAACTATTTATTGTCCTTTCCCTCCCGCCGATCACAACCTCCTTTACCGGAGAACAAACAAAAGCCCCCAATAAATCTCATTTTATCACTTCACAACTCAAGGACATACAGGCAAGAAGACAACAAACAAATAAACAACAAAAATATACGAAGAATGCGGAAACTTTTTGTGTCTCAGTGGCACAAAAGCCGCCATAAATTTTCTGATGCATTGAGGAACATTTCTCAATTTCGAAGCTTTGCGCCATAGCAGCGAAAGTTTCCCTTAAAGCGGAAACAAAAGTTATACACTGGAAAAACTAATGCATTACTCGAGGAAAGAATGAGGCTGCAGAAGCCTTTGCCAGCGCAAATCCATTTAAAAACAATCATAAAGCAATTGAGAGAAGTTTTGTATGGCAATTTCCGCTTTCTGAGAAATATATTCAAATGGTTTATGTTGAGGTAAAGGCACTTAAAACTTTCGCCACTTTAACTTTGCTTTTATAATTAAGTTTTATGGGGAATGGCATTTCAATTAAAATTAGTTTAATTAAATTATTTTTTTTTAAGCATTTAAAAGTCGTTAAAAATAAATTGCGGGGTTTTTGACTAGTTTTCATTATTTTAATTAGTATATTGTAAAGAAAAAAATGATTATTTTGTTTAGCAAAGTTTTAAATTTGCATTTGAAAATTTTTATCCGGAAATTAATATGAGAAGCTTCTTTACAAATGAAAAATAATATAAAGAAACTAACAGAAAAATAACTAAATTAAAATCTTCCTTTAATATAAAATCCCTGCTTGTTTTTTAAGAATTATAATGAATAAACCCTCAAAGAACTCAACTTGACCTCCACCTTTATTTTTCCAAGAACTTTTCCTATACTTTTCTCATTCTCCGGGGAAATGAAAATCATTTTTATAAATATTCTCCTAATATGCAAGCTTACATGAAGAGAACGTCCCCCATTGAGTTCCTTTGAAATACAGACCGCCTGGGACTTTTACAAAAAATGTTTTATCAATAGAACCCCAGTTTTATTTAGCAAAGTTTTTCATGCATTTTTCCACCTCATTTTCCTGCTTTCATTTTTTTTTCCGTCAGACAAATATGTGAAGCGGCCCCCACGGAAGGCATATGGACGCCTCAGTGCCGAGGCTGACGATGCCGTGTCACTTGGCCACAAAATCGATGATCCGTTCGATGAGCTAGACGACTTTGAAATGCTGGCAGCGAACGCAAACTCCAGTGCCGGCTGTAGCAGTCATGCCCACAATGGCAATGGCAACGAGCCACCAGGTGAAGCCAATGGCAACGTCAATGTCAACGGCAGTGCAGGTGGCGGAGGAGGAGGAGGTGGACTCGGATGCGGGAATGGGAATCTATTGGCCTGCACGGATGCCGATTGCCAGGGCAACTACGAGGTAGAGAGCGCCCTCTGCGAGCTGGGCCTGTGCCAGGCGAAAGCCAAAACATCAAAGGACCTGACGGGGGCCACGTCAACATCGAAGGAGATTAACGAAAACACAATAAGTCGACTGCATGCCCTGGCCATGGCCGACGATGATGATGACTACGGTGAGTTTTACTTAAGGTCCGGAGTCCGGAGTCCGGAGTCCATAATGGGCAGCTGATGAGGCAGTCACTGCAACTGGGAGAAGTACAGTGGATGCTATCCTAATGAGCTAAAGGGGTTTTCTAGGGGAAATATAAGCTGGTTGTGAGACGGAGTCCTTGAATTCGGAATGCTAAAATTTAAGGTTATTTTAGGTCAAAGCAGTAATTAATTAAATTTGATTTGTTTAAAGTATATTTCAAAAAAATGTAGCAGCTTTAAATTGTTTTTAAAGAGTAGAATCCCTTTTTAAAATACCAAAAATTCAATTAAATTAAAAGAGCTAAGAAAACCTGATTACAAACAAGTAAATTTCAAGGAGTTTTATTTAAAAAATTTAAATAAAAATAATTAACACAAAAATAATTTAAAACTTTTAAAAAGAATTTTATTTAAACCAAAGGATCAAAGTTTTGAAAGCATACATTTCCTTTAGGACTTCCTGTACCTTTTCTCATAAATATCCAACATATATTCCCATAATTTCCAGATGAATCCCTTACCTGCAACGTGTGCGACCGGGCGTTCCATTGTCACCGGCAGTTGGCGTCGCACCAGCAAAAGAAGCGTCACTTCGGGTAAGGGAAATGCACTTAATTAAGCCAGCTGCCGCTCTCACTTTTCACCTGTTCACTACTCTCTCTCTCTCCTCCGAATTACCTGTCGCCTGTCGCTGGTGTATTTTCGTTTGGCTTTCGCCTGGATTCCATCTGGATCTCCTTTAACGAAATTTCGCACCTCACAGATGCAGTGGCTGCGATAGTTTGTTTCCGTCACTAATGCTGCTGGAGCACCACAAGGAGGAGTTCGAGCACTGGAGCGACGAGGAGATGGGCAGGCGGGTGTGCTGTCGCCGGAATCGCTGTGACGACGATTACTTCACGGACACCGACTCCTTTATCAGTGACGCGGAGAGCGAGGATCTGGAGAGGCTGTTGTAATCGCTGAACGCGGCGGCAGACAAGGCAACGAGGGAAGCAGGACTGACGGGACTGAAAATGAGGAGGCTGCCCTCGACTCGAAATTTGAATCCTGGCCCAGGGAGTGGGCGTGGTTCTGGCCATCTCATCCCCAATTCATTCAGGAGGCAGCAGCAGTGCCAGGGGGGAGGGGCGGGGACAAGGTATATCCTGCGGCGAAAGGACAAGGGACATCGGACTTGGGCGCTCGTCTTCTGATGAAGATTGACACACGGGGCGGACCTAATGAAAATGAATTAAACCCCAATCTGGCAGAACGCAAAGCCCCCCAAAAAAAAAACAAAAAAAAAACAAACAATGAAAAATGTTGGCTAAAGCCCAAAAGAAAAACAAAAAAAGAAAAAACAGACCAGTGCTGTAGGAATTTAGCTTTATTTTTTTTAAAGAGATAAGTTTTTAAGCAAACGAGTAGGAAAATTGCTTTGAGATTTGATTTATTATATACTGACATAAGCAAGATTTTAACTATATAATTTAAATTAATGTTATTGATAGATTACTTATTTAGCTACAAATTTTAGATATTTAATTTTTACAAGAGAAACTGTATTTATTATTTTCTAAAATTACTCAATATATATATTTCATATTTCATACCAAAATGAATATAATCTTTATTGTAAATAATTTTCTTCAAATTGGCAAATGTGCAAAATTTAAATTAAACATTCCGCAAGTAAAAAAACAAAATCATTTCTTTATAATTAATTTCTTCAAATATTTTCCACTCTCTATATTTTTATTTTTCAACCACTTATCTGTCAGCACTCGCTTAGGCAACAAAAAAAAGAAGAAAAAGACCAGACGCCAGGATAGAAAAACAAGATATAAAATACTTGTCGACTGTGTTGTCTGTATTTTTAGAGTTCAACTACCAGACCCTGTGCTTGGGTCTAAAAACCCGATTATATATATATATATATGTAAATGTAAATGTATTATATATCTATGTGTGTGTATAATGAGCTAGTCGAATACGAAAATCCATAAATGGAAATCATATCATTAAATGCATATGTGTAAACCCAAAGAAAAAACAAGAAAAAAAAACTAAGAAAACAAAAAAAACAAATGCGAAACTATTTACCAAGCAACAAGAGAAAACCGCAAGAAAACCAAAAGTATTTTTCAATAAATAAAACTGTGTAAACCAAGCAAGCGAAGCGTGTTCGGCAATCTGTACTCATTCATTAAAATTCTCATAAATTTCCAATTATGGCCGGACGACACTTAAGGAAAATTGCTCGCAATTAAAATTTCAGATTTCTTCGCCTTCGCCTGAGCTCATAAGTACTATGCCGCAATATAAATCAGAGGGCAGGAAAATAATGCCCCATGGACATTTCTTAAATTATTCAGCGGGGTGGCTTTATTGTGGCATCATTAAAACTTGATTGACTTGATGATGAGTGAATGAAGTGGGCGGGGTAAAAAACCAGTGTGCCTGGGCGCAAAACTTTGCCCGTCTCAAGGCCATTCCACCAGGCCCAAGCTCCAGAAATAATTTCCGCCGCCACAAAAGTTCAACATAAACCCTGGAACGAGCTCTCGTCTAAGTACTATACATATTCGCTAATGTTCATCGCATTCTGGTAAGCAATCTCATTTCGCCCGAAAGGGTTCATATTTCGCTTTAATGGCCATGGAGCTGCGATAACTGCCTGGCACGAAGCTTCGATCCGAACTGCTTAAAGAAAGTGCTAATGACGGTTTCCGGTGATATGCAGTTTCGCAGAAAATCGCGGTGGAAAGGTTAAAGTTAAGAGCTAATAAAGGAAACAATGAGAATATTTCTTAGGAAGCAAATCCTTATTGTTCATGAAATAAAATAAATGCTGCCTGCTTTAGGAAGAAGAATAACTTGGAAGAAGGAAAGTAAAAAAATAAATATATAAAGCCTTTAACTATAATAAATTTCAACAAACAACATTATAAAAAATTTAAATGGAAAATAATGACAAACTTAAGCCCCATTCTGACTCCAATAAAATCCGATTTACGCTTAAATATTTATCAAAGCAATTCGTTTATCGATATCGAGACTTTTGTCTTAAGTTTCTGATCAAATTTATTATTTAAATGAAGCTCACTACCTAACCTTCCCCTTAAGCTGATTATGAGGAGAGTATATTTCAAATAAAGTCCCTACCTTCTGTCTTTCCTTTTTGCATACATTAAACGAAAAAGGAATTGTATGTTTTTGGGTTTTTGATGACGATTTTCGCCGGATGAGGAAATCATCCATCGGAAAAATGACAAGCGGTGGAGAGCGGGGTATTTGAGAGCAGAGACAAACATGAATTTTCCCTTACAGATAAGTAAATTCATTTCTCATGCTCGACCAGAGAAGAGCGAATGAACTGACGAGCGTCCTTGCCCTTGGAATATTCATAGCAGGCACGTAAAATGGATTAGCAGAAAGTTTGCCACGGCGCCAAGCGTGATTCCTGGACAGAATCCTGCGCTGCGCTACCCCACCGAATCCTGATTGATGCCACGGCAAGTAGCGTCCTAGAGAAACAGGATTTGTTTGGGAAATTCAAGGGTGAGAGCACGAGTACAAGTGAGTACGAGTACAACCATATTCCATATGGACGATGGCCATATCGTGTGGACAGGTCATTTGACATTTTGATGGATGCGAAAGGCATAAAAGGATCTCCTGGATACGCTCTTGAGCCAGCATTAAATTTTGATTTGATTTTATTACGGCACTCGTAAACATTTTATGCGTACATCATACGCACTGTTGGCCAGGCATTTACATAAAAGCCAGCAGATATACGGCCCAGCACCATAGACAAAACCACAGGGCAGCGAAATGTTTATGTGGCTACATATTAAAAGTCGCTTTCCAAAAGGCCATTCGAGGTCTGAAATTTACATAACCATTAAGTGTCCTTTTAGCAGATGTTTCTCTCTCTTTTTTGTTGTTTACTTCTCCCTGTGGAGTGTAGGTGTGCAGAGAAAGAAATTGATGGGGTGACTAGATAATACCTAAGTATTGATATTTATGATTATTAAACTTGATAATCATTTTAAATTGAGTACGATAAGAGATTATATTTCATTACAATCCTCTTTACCCCTTAAATATTATGTAAATTTATTATTCTATGTAATTACTATATATAATATATGTGTTTCAATTGAATTATATTTCTTATTTTTAGCTAAAGTATTTCCTTTCTTCCCAGTGCATGGGCTAGTCCTTTGATCTACCACAAATTGCATAGCCCTGACTAGTGGCTCAGCAGGAAGGCAGTGTCTAGGTAAATTGCATTACCACTGCTTCCGTGAATCCTCTGACAGGGCATTCAAGCCTTAGACAAAGTAGCCAAGACTTTGACTTTATTATCAATGCAGCAGGTAGAAAAATATAAAAAGGTAAAGGATTTCTTTCTTTTTTTTTGCATGCCAATCAGGCCAATTTGTTACGTGGCAAATTGAGTTTGAGCCGGCAAGGCAGTCTAAGCTCTTTTTCGTGCCTGCAAGGCCGTGCGGCAGCAAGGCAACCATTAGCTAATTAAGACGCTCCAAGTTGCCTTGGCACCCCCAAAAACCCAGCCTTAGCACCCACAAGAATACACACACATCTCCGTCACACACACACACACACACACACACACATTACTGGAACCGCAGACAAAGAACTTGCCAGGCACCAGGCGCCAGGACTCAGGAGCTAGATTGCGGCCAACACAGAATTTCACACATAACAAAAACTTTGGAAACCAAGAATAGCAAACAAAAAAAAAAAATATTGCAGAAAAACTATAAAAGAGAAGACACGAAAATTGTTGCACCCACAAAATTCTTAAAATTGTTTCAAAGGATTCTTGGCCTGCTAGGTCTTTAACATGGCCTTGAATAACTAATTTGTTAGAAAATAGAGAACTTTATGAATTTGAATTTCTGTAGGGCAAAGTTCTCTAGAAGACCAACTTTGCTATTCTCTAATTTATATCATTAAGGAGATAGTTTATACTGATTATATTCGAGATACTTATAGAATTTTTTATTAAGACTAAACATCTCACTTTAAACCCTGTGAAAATCCCACCCTCATGCTACGCTTTACATCAAATTCAAACCAACGAAATTATTTCGCATTCCCTTAAATCCTTTCACCCCTTTTTTCTGATTTTCTACGAAATTAGCAAATTTCTAACTTAAATCAAAGGCAAACCGCAACGATTTCCAACAATCCTTGTTATTTTTAGTCTTTAATTTCCGCAGAAATGCCAGGCTGGCTGGTAAAGTTAATTAAAAACCGCTGACTGTCATCGTCGTTTTGTTGGGCGCACAGTGTGAATGCGTTTGTCGCAAATGATAATTGTTGGCACGAAGCAGGAACTGCGACACAATGGGTTAATTAAAATATGCCAAGTCATTGTTCACTGAGAACGATAGCGAAAGCCCGGAGGCAGAGTGGGTTGGTGTGAAATCTAGTTAAAAGGTAATTTCAATTTTCCTGCACACACACACACACACACAACATATGAGTGTGTGTAGTAGGCCTCCAAGGGTTAATTGTGCAATTGCTAATCAGATAGAAGAGTGTGTGTGCGAGAGATCCTAAGAGATACGTACATATTGTAAGTGTTTGTATGGAACTGCTGTTGCACTTTGTCAGAAAAAGGTTAGAGGTGGCAATAAATCGATGGTACCGAAAGGGTTTTTTTAAAAGGAAAATATCATAGATTCTATTGAGGGTTATTAAGGCTTTTTTATATAAGATTTCTCAGATTTTTAAGACATTCTCTAAGGTTTTTCTATCTTTAGAATTTAATTAATATTTAAATAATAGACATTGTAAAGGATCTTATCTACATTTTTGATATATGACATTAAATTTTAAGTCTTTTACCTTCACAATATCCCTCAATAACCTTTAATTTTATTTTTAAACATAAACTAAATTATTGCCCTAACTATCTCCTTATATAGATACATAGATTCCCATCACTAAGTGCTCTTACTTTGTGTACGCATCAGTTTCTCTTTGGGTCCTCTTCAGTTCCTGAATGTAAAGTGCAGACGTGTTCGTAAAAAGTCCCATCCACATGCCAGGAGTTATTCAATGTTCATTGATTAGAACGCGTTCACACACACACGCACACAGCAGCCAATGATGTGTATTAAAGTGTGTATCTAAGTGTAATGCCAGATAATTGAAAACAAGCCGGTAGGAGAAGGAGCAGGAGCAGAAACAGAAGCAGGACTATGAGCAGCAGCAGAGACATGAAGCTGGAGCCCGTAGAAAGGCAAAGAAGCTGCCAAAGTAGCAACCGGCAAAGGCTCGAGTGCCTAACAAGCTGCTTTTGCCCACTCAAAGTATACTATCCAATGCCTTTGCTAATGGATGATACTGCTGTGTGTGTGTGTGTACATTAAAGTTGTCCTTCAATCGAGTTGATAGTTTCGCCAATTCAAAGCGAATTGGGTGTGTCCTAGGGGGAGGACACTCGCAAATATTAACTCTGAGCGCAGCTCAACGGATATAGAATATGGGCAAATATTTGATGTATTTAAGCAGCGATGGACGGGAAATCAAAGTTCACCTGGGGTTATGTGTATCCCTTTCCACACAATGCCCTTTTCTTTTGTCAAGTGTAACCAATTTAAAAGCCTTTTTTCATGTCTGAGATTTATTTTCTTTTGTCCAGTAGAAAGGTGAAAGGCTATCTCTGATTGCTGCTTTTTATAAATACAAAAAAAATCCCTTTTAAATGTAGGCACTTTAGGCATAATAAAATTGAAATTAATTTCTTTTATGAAAAGGAAATACTCTATTATATATGGCTTTATAATATTCGATTGAATGCCATTTAATAATTTACATACATCAATTTCCGGCAAACTGATTATTTAATTAGCTTCACTAACCACTCGCGGCTACAAAAGTGATTTCCACGCTCAGAAAAAACCCTACGTTTTTTTATTTTATAACAGAATTTTTAATTAAATTGATGTGGCCATTTATTGGTAATTTTCAACCATTTCGTGCCATTGTGCTGCTTTCTCTCGTCACGTCTCTTCTGCAACCGCAGAGCATATTTTGTCATGTCGGCTAACATTTATCACAGCCAGCTATATATCCAGCTACATCCGCAGCATGGGCAGCTGAAAAAAATGTATATATAAAAAATTTATATATATGTATATAAAATAAGATTATTGACAAATATCAATTTGATGCACTGGCAGCGTTTCGCTTCTACCAGCAATATGATAAGCAGCATTTGCCCGACGCTGATTGATGGCTCAAATGCGCGGGCGTTGGTCCAAAAGTGATTTTTTGGCTGAAACCCCACCCTGTTTACGCCCCCTGAAAAAACGCTTTGATTGATGTGCAAACAAAATTATTTCGCTGCATACTTCCAGGCGAGCGCATTAAAGCAGTCGCTCAAGTTTAGTGTGACTGTGTTTGCATTTCGCATTGCCTGCTTTTGGGCGCTGGGTGGTTCTTAGGGGCGGCGATAAAAGACCTTCATCTAATGCTGCCCACCATTAAAATCATCTTACCTTTCTTACTTTTTCGGGGTCTCTTTTTAGGGGGCATGAGTCGCATTAAAAATTCGAATATATTTCGGTTAAACGAGGCAGGTAACATTGAGTAAGCAACTAAGTTAATGTTTAGGCAGCGAAGTGGAGATACACTGACAAATTTTGACTTTTTAAAGCAAAATGTTTTAAACAAGATAAGAAAATATTTTTTAAGATAGCTAAGATGCTATATGAGATAGTTCCTATAAATATAATTAAAATAATATTAAAATGCGAGTTGCCCGAAAAAACTTTCATTATAAATTCTTAAAATTTAATACAAAATTAATTCGAATTACTCTTCATAAACAAATGAAATTAATAAATTCAAATAAACAACAAAGAAAAGCATATATCCATCATTATTATTCTTTTATTTTATTTTTAGGAGTGGGAATACCTAAAGACCAACAAACTCCACAACTTTATATTCTTAACACAATTTCCATAATAACCTCCCTAAAGATAACTTACCACACATTTATTCCACATATTATTCGACCTCTAATCTGACTATATATCTGAGATTTCATCTCAAAAAACATGCCTCATTCACCATCTGAAATGGCCTTTATAATGTGAGTGCTTCTGCAAGAGTATTAAAAAACGAAACGAAATTTCAATTTACTTTCAAGTAGACGACGCACAACACACAATACGAAAGAAAGAAAGAAAAAAATAAGAATGAAGCTTGGCTGCGGCTTTCGCATTACATTTAACTTTTCTCGCCTTATATTTTATTCAAATGGCTCCACATTATTATTTTCCTTCTTTGTTTTGTTCGCCACTCCGCAGGATAACTTGAGCTGCTTGAGTGCCTGACATTTTCACATTTTGCTGCCGTTAAAAGCCAAATTGCAGAGGAAAACAACAGCCAGAATGCGGCCATTACTCGGGCCCCATCCATTTTTCCTCTCCTACAATTTCGTTTTCTGAGCAGGCTGGCACACTTTCCAAGTCCAAGTGGGATTTGACAAGGGGTCACTACCAGTGCTGCCGAAAAATGTTGGGCAAAAACTATAAGAAAGGAAAAATTAGAATATTCTTTAAAAAATTAAACATTTTGGACAGTCAAAAACTAGTGAAATGAAATTAAAATAAAATGGAAATAAATATCTTTAAATTATTTTATTATTTTTAGTTCAATGCATTTTCTATTTTTCTAAAAATATGACCTTCATCTCTGACCAACAAAACTTCAACCTAGCAGCTTTTCTCAAAGATTTTCCACGGCCATTAGGCGGATCCTCGTGTGCCGCCCAATTTGAATAATATTTTCATTCAGACACGAGCTCAGGTGCTAAGCCCCGGCCTAATGAGAGAGGTCCACACCGAACAATCGGATCAGCCAAGTTTTTAAGTGAATTTAAACCGAGACCGCATGGCAGAAGTTTCTGACTCCTCCATTAATTGAGTTACGGCAAGAGAGCACAAGGCAACAGAATTTCATTACGCATACGCCCCGTTGCATGACCGGCAATAAAAAGAGAGAAAGGCCAGAGAGTTCGGGCAAAAGTTTGCTGCAAACGTCATTAGTTTTAATAATATTTAAACAGCCAACGCACAAAGGAGAGTGTGTGTCCTTGTCCAGGACATGAATGGGCGGCGTCAGGCAGTCACAACATTTGTTTGGCCTGTCCGCTCTGAAAATTAATGAGGAATGACATCCACATTTGCTGCTTCAGTGCATTTCGCTTCGGTCTCTAATTTGCCACGTGAATACCTCCTTTCTCATCCTCCAAATCTAAATTTATTTTGCTTTTCACCGCTGAGCGTCAATCAAAATTGAGGTAAATTAAATTACTTCACTAATCTTTACTTCATCACTAAGCGATTACAGAGAACGTAAATTCAAATGGAAAATAAATGAGTAATTTCTTTTGATTTAATTAATGCCTATTTATTCACAAGAAATTGAAAATGAGCTAGATTTTGTGGAAATTAGATTAAGCTTAGACAAATTTATTAGGAAAACGAAGATTTATTAGATGTACATTTAAAATAGGTTAATAAAATGTATTAAAATAAATGTATTATTTAAATCTATTAAAAGAAAAAAAGAGCATCATATAACTTTCTTTCTTAACAATAATATAATTTCAAAATACTCAAAATAACAAAACCCGTATTTTAGACTCTCAAAAAAATACCTTTGTTGATATGTATTTGGAAAAATAATGAGCTAAACTTATTTTTAAGTATTATAAATAGTATGTACCTCTAAAACTCTAGGTTATATATTTATACCAACCCCTAAACACAATATATTCTCCCCAAAATGCTTTGCATAATTCATTAAAAATCCAATCAGCTTCAAATCTTATCCATTGAACAACTTAATTGATATATTAATAATGCAACCTCATTAACTGATTATTCATTTTGGCCCCCCCCCCCCATAGAACTTTCAAAATTCTTTTGCCTTTGGTCCCCGAGCAGTTTTCGATACTTTCTTGCCACGTTTTGTGGCGCAATAATTCCAGCAAATCGGCTGCCCAATCGGCGGTCGCGAAATCGACAAAAATAATTTACATAATTAGTGAGAAAGCGTCTGGCGACTGGCACCAAACCCAAACCCAAGAAACGAAGGAGAAAAAAAATCTGAAAATAAATACTGTACATAAATTATGCGAATAAATAAACAAGGGGGTTTTCGTTAAATGTGTTAATTTGCAACTTTCTAAATTAATGCATACACATATAAATACATTTCTGTTTGTATATCGCCATTTTATTTTTCCGGCCATTTTTGCTTTTCCTCTAATGTCTCTCTTCGTATTTGTTTATTTCTTTTTTGCATTGCTTTTGTTTCCTTTCCTGTTTGCGCTTCAATTAACAACAACTTGTTACAGGCGCAAATTGAACTTAAGCTTCCAAAAATTTAAATAAATAAAATAAATGCTGTGCTAAATACAAAAAAAAAATGCAAAGGAGAAAACAAACAGAAAAAAACGCCCCGTTCGAGGTTGAGTGTGATTTTCATTTTATCGCAAATTGTTTTGCTCTGCGCAAAACTGAAGTGAAATACTCGTTTTTTTTTTGGTAGGCGAGTGTTAATTTCATTGGAATTTATTTTGGTTTTACAACGCTTACAGGTGCTTTTAAAGCACCAACTGCCGACACGCTCAGATAAAGTGTGGGAAACTGCCATAAGCCACGCCCTTTTCGACAGAATTTCTGCCAGCCAGCCAGAGGCAATTTAAGATTGCAGATTTTTTGCCAATTTTATTTCGAACAAAAATCTGGGACATTGATATTAATTCTGTAAAATGTAAACTGATACAAATTGGATTTACCTTTACCTTTTCTGACTTTCATTTTCCCTTATATGGATTTAAGTATAATCAAAAAATATTTAATATTTATTTACCCAATGTTTTTTTTTTTGTATAAATTTATTATATTTTCCAATTGTTTAACATTTTATGTGATGGAATTTTCTTATGTATAAATTTACTTAAATTTCTATTCCATATTCATAGCTTTCTTACATATTTTTTACACATTTGCGTATACTGTCTTTGCTTGTTTAAATATTATTTGCTTACTAATTCAAATTGTCAATAAAACTACTAGTTTATATTGCTTCCAATTAGCTATGATATCAGCCCCAACTATGGGGATACTTTTGCCAAAGCAAAACATGACAACAATTTCCATTTTGATTATATTGGCTTGGCATTTCTTTTTCGATTCGCATTCGAATCGCATATTCAAGGGAGAGAAATGCAGCCATAAACGAAAATCGTAGCGATTAGCTTAAATTGCTGGGAATCTTCAAAGAGACCCTCGAGCCAGGCACACATACACACACACACAGTCGCACTTGCACAGACATTGCACAGACAATAAACCAATAAACGAAAGCCATCTGAGTGACCCATAAAGAGGGGAGAAATTCGGAGGTGAACAGGGGTGTCTACACAGAAGAAAAAATACAATAATGTTTATAGAAGTCAGTTAAAAAAAATGTCCTAAAAAATTGATTTTAATAAATTTACTAGCTTTGATAATGGGATTATATTTTAGATGATAACTAAAATGTTTGAAGTTGATTTTCAACAAATTAATGAAACCAGAAATATTTAAACAAAAATTAACTTGACTTCAATATTATATTTAATATTTATAAACCAAAATAACTTAAATATTGTATTTATATTTAATATACAATATATTTTTGTTCAAGTTTTCAAAGGCTTTAAGGAACTATATTTGTTTTACTCTTAAATCTTCAATAAAAACCCCAAATAGCAAAGGAAATATTAGTCTAAAAATGATTCCAAAACTTCCTTCTTAAGGTTACTCATATTATTTCTCTCTGTGCAGGGCAACAAATGTGCAAATTAAGTAGCTTAGGGATTGACATAAGTGTAAGTGCCCCACAGATGATGCTGCGATGGATTCTGATGCTGTTGCTGCTGCTGATGCTGATGCTGTTCCTGCAGTGGCTGTTGCAGCTCCTGCTGCTGCTGCTGCTGCTGCTGCTGGTGCTGCGGAGAGGAAACACTCAAGGCGGGAGCCAGGGAGGCAGTTACTCCTGCACTCGCATTGGCATATGGCTGCTGTGGGGCAAAGGGCGAGCCCTGGGAGCCCTGATTGCCAATGGAGGAGGAGGAGGTGCTTGAGGGATATCCCAAATGCTCATAGTAGGCGGCACACTCCACCACCGGCTGCGAACTGGCACTGGAGCAGGCCGAGGAGAGCGAGGCGGAGGAGTTCAAAGGCGGCGAATGGTGATGCGTCATGGGCAGCATTTGATCCATGAGATACTGGTCAATTTCCTTGGGATCGATGTCGGCTGCTGAGGAGGAGACTGAGGCATTGGTGGGCTTGTAATTTAAGGCTCCACTGGCCTGTGACGCCTGCTGAGACTGCTGCTGGTGGAGGTGGTGGTGATGCTGCTGCTGCTGCTGCTCCGTGCCAAATCCTCCCCCAGTTGCAGTGTAGGAATAGCCTGGGTAACTCACCCTTCCGCCCGCATAGCCGCCATATCCATTGATGTTCTCCAGGAAGTCCATTTCCTGACCTGCTGCCGATGCTGCCGTCTGTGCCTGGTAATTGACCTCACCCAGAGCTATGTACTCCCTGCCGGCCTCCATCAGGACTCCATAATCGTGGCCAGAGCCATTCGCCACTGGCTCACTCAGTTGCCGCAGCAAGAGACTCGGGTTATTGCCTGCTGAAGCCACTGCAGCTGGAACTGTGGACCGGACGAGGTTTGCCGAGGAGGAGGCTCCACTGTATGGCGTGGCCGGCGGCGTCAGTGAGGAGAGGGAACTGCCTGTGGAGCAGGGTGAATCCAATCCTGTTTCACTACCCAGACTGAGACCCTGCTCCATCAGGCTGGCCGCACAGGCACTGTTCAGGGACTTCATGAAGGCCTCATTACTAAAGACATCGGAGCTGCTGCTGCCGGTCAGAGCCAAATTTCCACTGGAACTGGAAGTAGAGCTGGCCGTGGTACAAAGGCTTAAACCCGATGCATTTCCCGACTTTCCAGCTCGCCTCTGGCCATTGCTGGTCATGGTGGAAGTGCTGCTCCTTGGCTTGGTGGTGGAACTTGAACTGGCTGTTGGTAAGTCGGCTCCAGAAGGAGCTCCTCCCTCTCCTTGCGGCTGTATGACGCGCGCCTTCTTGCGACGCGGCTGGTATTTGTAGTCGGGATGCTCCTGCTTGTGCGTCATCCGAAGCTTCTCGGCGAATTCCATAAAAGGCTTCTTGTCGCTATCCTTAAGATTTCTGTAAGAAAGGCAAGAAAAGTTGCGTGAGGGGGTAGCAAAAAATAGTACTTTAACGTTCTTAAAGGGTGTTAATAGGAATTCCTAAGAATTTGTTTTATAATAAAGCATAAAAGGTGTAAATTGTTAATATTTCTGGGTATTCAAAGCTCAGTTTAAGTTAAAAGTTAAGTTAACAAATAATATTTTATTTTAGGCTTTGATTTCATGCCTATTCCAATTTCTTAAGAAAAAAATACTCTCTGTGACAGTCAATTAAACGAGCTTTATTTATGGCTTAACAAATTGGTCCAGCTCCCGCATTCCCAATTAGTTGAGGCGGATGCTTTGCTTTCTTATCAGTTGGAAGAATGCTTATCTCTGGCCCCCGAAGCACTGAACTGTGAAATTTTAATTTCAAACCGGACAATATTTTATTACAAACAATGTAGGAGAACGACGCCGCTGTGGCGCAGATCGCGTTTGGCCTGACAGTTTGGGATTAATCTGATCCCTCAGTGGCAGATAGATTTCTAGGGGAAGAAGCAAGTGATTCACGCGATCGGAAATGTATATAATATAAATATAATTCGATTCTGGATTCACTGCCTATGAATTTCACAGCAATTTTCTATGTGAGTGGAAATTCTATTTTATATTGTCTTAGGTCAGATTTTAATCTTTATTTTAATCTTTAATTGAACTTTTACTGCTTTTACTTCCAATAAGGCTTTATTTTCTTAAAAAGTTATCTTTCTTCATACCTAAAATACATTTGAATTTAATCCTAATAAATCCAAAATCAAATATTTGCTATATATTTACTATCTCTATTTATCTTCACTTATATCAGGTATTTATCTCACTTTATTTATTGTTGCCTTAGCTGGTTTTCTTTGAGTACCTGATATCATTTGGTTGGCACTAAGAACTGTCTCCTAATGCAATTCCCTGTCTTGGCCAAAAGCCCTTAAATAAACTTCGAGGGGATGGCTGCCTTCCCCACTCACTGGCTGCGTCTCCTGGTGGCTTCTTTGTCTGGCCGAGAAGTGGAGCTTATAAAAGACACTTTCCAAGTGGTCCATGCCCCAACGTTTATGCTGCCAGAGACGTGCTTCTCCCATTTCTTCATTTTTGTATTTATAAGAAGGTATCTCTAGAGGGTCTAAGGGTATATTATATTTGTAAGAGTGCATGTAACAGGAAGTAAGATAAGTTATGCATTATTTAAAGGAAATGAAAGCTAAATTAGAGTTTTATAATTTATAATATATTATAATTAATTAATTAAATTAATCTAGCGGTAAAACATTTTCTTTTTTTCTGTGTTTATATTTTAATCCTCATGAATTTTCATAACTGCATTAAGAACTATCTAGGGTATCCCTAAGTCCCCCTAAAATCCTAATTTTCTTTGCCTCTTTCCTCATTTTGAGTGTTATATATATAGTTTACTTACTTCCAGAGTTTGCCCAGCGATTTGCTGAGCTCCGAGTTCTGTAGATGCGGATACTGCTTGGACATGACCCGACGGGCTGCCTGGGCCCAGACCATAAAGGCGTTCATCGGTCGCTTGATGTGCTCCTTCTTGCGATCCGTGGGCGCCCTGCAAGTTGCAATGGAAAAGAATCGGAGAAGTGAAAAATCAGTGGGGCTTCTTAGTGACTTGTTGACCCGGGTAAATAAGTTTTCATTAATTGCAAAAAGACGTCCACGAAATAATGTCAAACTGAAAATTGCAATTAAAACTTTTCTGTGGCCCTTGGCCAGGGCTGGAATGAAATAGTGGTAAATAAGAGCGAAAAGATGGATTCAAGGCCGGCCAGAGTGCAGTCAAAAATATATATTTATTATTTTATATATATATTTTTTTTTTGCTTTCCTTAGATTGAAAGAAAATGAGCAAAAGGGGGCGTGGGTGGTGGCGAAAGTGAAGTGCAAACAAAAGCAATCAGGGAAAGCGTGCAGAATGCTAGAGAAGTGAGCTCTGTTGGGAACTTGTGCTGAAAATCTATTTCGAATTTTGTGAAATTTTTGCCATCCTGGAATCCTTTAAGTGGTTGCCAAAACTCTCTTGACTCTGCATAAAGTATGCACCGAGTATTCCTCTTTGTGAGTCCATCAATTTGTCTTTTTGCCGGGCCTTCCAAATAATTCAATTGACAAGACGTTACGAGCTCGTGCAAATAAAACTGACGAGGCGTATGATAACTTCTCTAGTTCACATTCAGGCATTCTACATGTGTATGTAATCTCACTTGGAATATTGAATATTTAGGCACAGAGAAAAATATTTCTTAGCTGGGAAAAATATTTGTTAAGCTAAGAAAAATATTTCCAAATAAAGAAAGATTAATTTCCTTGACACCTTCCCTTGCAAATGTTTATTAAAAATATTTATCAATTATTTTAAGGTGTTTATGTAAAGTCATTTAATTTTTTACATTGAGTAGCTATTTAACAAATAATTTCCATACAAAATAAGTACTATTTTCATAGGGATATATATTTATTTTAAATGTATTGTAAGATTTATCGTTCCCCAAGAAGTTCCCTGAGTAAACCCTAATTTTCTGTAAGCTTAAATGGAATTACTTTTAGGCATATATTTCTTCCAGTGCTAAATCAAATCCACCTCTCTAACTCACACATACGAGCTCTCTTCCCCACATTGTTTTTATCTATATATTCATTTTTATTTAGGATGTCGAGCACTGAGGAATACAATAAAGCCAGAGAGATTCAATCAAGGAGATAGGCGTGCCAGGAGGCGGAACTGGGCTGAGCTTTGTGGCACAATGCCGAGATTCGCCTCCGGTTGCCCACCTTTTTCGGTGCCCCATGTATATTGAATTATTTATCCTAAGTAAACATGATCAGGGCCAGAGATTTGTTAGGTAAATCTTTCAATTGAGTTGGGCGAGCCTGTGCGTGGGAGTGCTAATGCCTTTCTGTGGGTGGGTCTATTCGATATGCCTGGCTGCATTCTAGGCCACAAAAGGTACCAAATTTATATAGTAGAAGCTGTTTTCAATCAAAGCAAATCAATATACAGGTGTTCTCAGGTGTTTCTCTTGACTCTGTGTTCTTAAATTGTTCTCAATCTATGAGCAAATAAATGTACAAAAACTGAAATGGAGAGCATTAACTAAAAAACATAGGGAATCTTAGGTGGATTTTATTTGCTTGATTTCCGATTTCAATCGGTTATTTTAATTATTTAAATAATAATGATATATTTTAAATGCTATTCTAAATATATTCAAAATATTTTATATCTTTGTCTGTTTATTACGTCTTCATTTAATTGTATTTAAAACTATATGAAATGTAAGTTATATATTTATTATCCATAAATTAAAAAGCGATTTTAATATAATTAAGTTAATAGCTTAACAAGGGACTTAAAAAATGTTACAAAACTATTTTAAGCATTTAAATAAAATGTTGACACCCATGAGTACCTTGTATAATTTATATTAATTACGCTGAAGGGAAAAATTTAAAATTTTAAAGCAATTTAAAATCATTGTACATTCCGCTTTTGATTGTTCAACACGTATAAGCTGTTTACGTTAAATATTTACCATTAAAATGACAAATAGAGCCTTTACTTTAGCTCAGTTTATTGTTATTTTATATTTAGTGAACGAAGTGAGTGTGATCATATTAACATAGATTTTTTTCAAGCCAGATTTTTTCAGATATCCACCAAGTTTGAGTTTACAAATCTCAAATGCAAAAATTTTGATGAGGCCTTCAGTGACTTTGAATATTGCTATATAAAGGCGATCAATCGGAGCTACAAATATATTTCAGTGAAAAGTAAATTATACCAGATTCCCGTAACCAAAGTAAAAGTAAGTTCAAATATATATTTTTATGTGTGATCTTAATAACTTTGTAAATATTTTAGATAAATTTAATGTTATTTAAACGTTACAATGGCTACAGACCATTTATGTTTAATCTCACAGCAGATGCCTGCAGATTCATTAGAAATGTAAATTCGAATCCTGTTTTAAATTATTATTATCGGTTCATAGAGCTCTATTCGAACATGAATCATACGTGTCCTTTCGATGTAGGTTTCCTTGAAGCTTAATAGAGATTTTCATAAATGTATATAATGATTTTTTCACTCTCATTCAGCATGATCTTGAATTCGAAAAGGTTCCCATCAGTTTTGTAAATGATCGCGTAACGAAGGTGCTGCCATTTCCTGATGGCGATTACATGTTGGAAACTAACTGGTTTGCTTACGACATAAAACGCGCCACAGTTAAATTCTATGGCACTATTTCTTAATATAAAATTCAATACACAAATATATTACAACTTTGTATTTACTCAACCAATGCAATCAATAAAGTGTACAAAACTATTACATTATTATGAGAATTATTAAGGTTTATCAAGCGGAAAAATGCTCTCAATTATGTTGAATATTTGCATAATCTATATTTATTTTAAATGAATAATGTTTTTAATTGCCAAATAAAGCTGAAAATAATATTCTTCTTAAACTAGTTTTTACCTGAATTTTCTGCATAAGCTTTAAAATTATTTCTGTGTTAATATATACATACTTGTAGCCTTAATTTTTGTTATAGCTTCTTTTAAGCTTTTCCTAAGCTAGGTGACCAAAATCCTCTCTATTAAATCTCCAATTTTTTTTCTAGAGTTTTTGTTTTATTTCTTGTTATCCGCCTTTTGCCTGGGCTTAATTACAAGTTCGGTGGAGCTTATTAAGCGATTAAAAACGCAACCGGAGGCCAAATGGACATCGGCTTGGGTATTCTCGGCGGCTGTTATCTGGCTTTTGGAATCGTCGGCGTCGTGACCCCTCAACCCTCCCTGCCACTACCAGACAGCATCCTATATGTATGTATATTCGTATATATATATATATAGAAATGTCCGCCTTCGAATCACAAGTATCTGCGAGGGTATATATGCAACTCTCACGCTTGACAGCACGCTAATCAGAATCAAGTGATGTTCGCTTGCTGCATTCAGTTGTGAGATGTGCGAGGTGCAGTTCACCCTGCACCCTGTATTACAGAGAGAGAAATTTTGTTTGATTCAAGGAAATTAATTGGAATTTTTTAGGTTTCGAATGGAATAGGAAATGATTTATAAAAGGAATAAAATTTAAATGGTTTTCTTGTGGCGTGAATAGAGATTAGTAATTTTTTTTATATCTTCTTGTCAAAAACGTAAAGAATTTTCTATAAAAAATTATAAATAATAGTTTTAAAAATATTTGGAGTATTCAACTATAAAAACTAATAAGGAAATGCTAAAAACTCCAAGCAAAAAAACTCAGAAATACTGAAAATACTGAAATACAAAAAATATACTAAGATAACTTACACAGAAAATACGAAAACTCGATATACTTTATACTAAGAAAATTTATACAGAAAATGCAAAAACTCTAAATAAATAAACTATTTTGTACTTATAAATTAAATCCTTAAATAAAATATATTCAAGACTTATTAATTATGTAACAAATCAACCTTTTTTCGACCAGTGCACCCTCCCAAAACCCCGCAGATACATATAGCAGATCCCCCTCGGGGCACTTGGCAACTCAAGCACGTCTTCATTATTTGCTGCTGTTGTTGCACTCGGAGATGCGCAAATCTCATTAAGTGATATCTTCAAGTGGCCGTTAGCTCATGAGCAAATATGAGAAATGAGCGGCGACTGTGGAGAATTTTGAATTTGTGGCTTTCCATTTTCGCATATGCCAAGCCAAGAAACAAGATGCACACACTTTTGTATCTTTTTATCGGCAATGGGCCATTTGCCGCTTTTGTTATTAAATTGGATTCAAGATGGACAGAAGGGGGTATGGGATGTTGCGGGGAATCCCAAATATTTACAGCTTTAACACGAAACTGTAAACAACGGTCGAAAATTTCCATAACCATTTTCATGCCCATTTTCATTTCCAATTTGTAAGCTTATGTCAAGTTGGGGACAAATGCGCCTAATTAGCAGAGCTGAGACGTCTCAGCGATTTTCACAAGTTCACAAATATGAAATGTATCTAACAGATACAGCGCCGTGTAAACAAATTGCAGCCGCCGCCGCCGTACGTATTTTTTTCATGGCTCTTTTTCGTTTTTCGTTATTTTTTTTTTTATTTTGTTTACTTAGGCAGTGCCCACATTTTCCCACGCACTCGCAGCCGTTTTTTACGACACTTTTGTCAAACAAATTCAAACAGAGTTGCTGCCTTGCCAATGCATCCAACGGATGCAGTTGCTCGTTTCGTGTTTGCTCTCAGCGGTCGGCCGGCCTTTCTTCTTTTGTGTTTTTATATTTTTGTATTATTTTTTTGTTGCTGTTGTATTTTGTGCCCTTGTAGTTCGTCCGAAAAGGTGGTCAAACATTGGGGCACACTGATAAGGTGATAAGGTGGCAGTTTTCCGAGGGCCATTGCCCAACGTTTAACCACCGAAGAGAAGGTGCTGCTACCGTGAGAGTTGCATCTGAGTTTGCTCAGCTTTTGTGGTTGATGTTTACCAAAAGCACTGGGGGAAAGGTCTACGAATTGGGAAGAAATTGGATTAGATTCTCAGGTAATTTTATTTAATTTAATACCAAATTTTAGGTAGAGAAAAATACCTAAAAAAACATATTTAATTTATTAAAAGGAACTCAAATAAATACATTTTAAATAAATGAAAACATTTCCAAATTCTTTAGTTTTTTTCTCAAATTTCCCTTAGTGCCTTAGCGGAACTTTGTGTGGTTCCGGTAACAAGATAAACATCTCGATATTGCCCACTCAACGTAGGTCAGGGGATCAATGGAAATGGTACAACTTTGGACGGATCTTATGGGAAACTTATCGAAGTGCCAGCAAAGTATCCGCACATGGCGACCTCTTGAGACTCAAAGCAGCCAAGCCCGTTTCCCTTTCGATTTAAGCCGACTTTTGGCCCCATTCTGGGCCAAGTCGTCGTTGGCGTCGTCGTTGCCGCCACTGCCACTTCATCCGGAGACCATTCTCTGTTATCATTTCATTTGGCGAGCTGCTTGCTCCTCCATGTCCTCATCCATTTTCACTTCCCACCACTACTCTCGTTTTCATTTTCATTTTCTTCTATTTTTTTCAATTTCCAAGTCAATTTATTTTTACAGCGGCTGTGCCGCACTTGAGCCAAGTGACAGAGACCCCGAAAAGGACACGTAGTATTCCCAGTGCCAGTGACCAGCTAGGAAAAAGCAGCGGAATAGCCGTGAATCGAGAGGCGGATAGCGGAGGCTGGAAAAAGGAGGCGTGGCACATCGAGCACGCAATGAAGAGCGACAGTTTAAGTGGCGTGAAGGAAGAGCCCTGCAGAAGAATGCTTCTCTATCTCTCTACTTTTTTTTTATTGTGGGTTGCAACTACAATCAATGCTGTAGATTGTCAGTTGGGAATATGTCCCTGACATTTGATGATTGTCATGTGGTGACCCTGGAATCAAGCTCCCGGGAAAAGGACACTCTGCAACCCAAGCCGAGATATGAGAAATTTAAAATAATTTGTTTTATTATTATTAAAATTACATATCATTTTATTTGAAAAATTACAGGAATCAAGCTGGAATCAAGTTCCAGGCCAAAGGACACTCTACAACTCAAGAATACTTGTTTTTCAAGACACAAAATATATATAAAATAAAATGTTTTATTGTTTTTCTTAATCATTCTCCATTTTATATATAAAAAAACTCTTTAAAAGTAAAAAATTAGCAAATTAGCACTTTATGAATTTTTTATTTACCTTTCTGAATCATTAAAAACCTTTTAACCTCTTCTTTCCATTCTAAACTGGTTTGAATATACTCATATGACTCATTTGCTATCATAGGCAAGGCAAGCACTATAAAAAATATTTAAATATTTATATACAACTTCCGTGATTCACCCTAAATGCAAAGCAAGTCAATATTGAATAACATTTATTACTTCCCGTTTAGAAAACTATTTGCTTGCTTTCTAGTGTAAAAATTGTGGCAAAAAAATGCGCGCATTTTGGAAACTCTAAAAAAAAACCCTCCCGCTCTGCCACACCTATTTTCCCGCTGGCGCTTTTCCGAACAACCCATCGAGTATTTTTGAACGGGATTTCCGTTTGGTCCAAAGAATAATCGCGTGGGTGTTCCTGCCCATGGAAACTGTGGCCACAGGACACCAAGCACATACACACACACACACACACACAGTCACTCAATGGGAGGCGGAAGGAAAAAGGAATGTGGAAACGGAGCCTGGGCTGAGCTGAGCTATTGAACCCTTTTTGAAAAGCATATCGAACGGATTTGTGCTGAAATGTACTTCGGGTAAAGGCTTATGGCCGGATCAAATGTGCCTTCAATTTTATGTGCAAATGTTGTTTAATATTTTTGGCAAAATACTTCAAGCTCAGCGAAAAGTGAAAGGTTACCTAAAATTTGAAATGCCCTGGGAAATTTATTTAAATTAATTTGTAATGTGAACTTTAAAGGGAACATAATAATAAAATCTTAAGAAAATTCTTACTCCCTTATTTCCTAGACTTTTCCCATTTGAATACATTGTATTTTCAGAATTTATTAATTAATAAAAGCTGATATATTAATTTCTAAAAATATATACAATATATACAAAAACACCTTAAAAATAAGTACCTTCATTCAATACTCTTTATATTTTGTCAAAATCGAAAACCACTTCCTGGGGTAACCTTACAAATGCAGAAATATCAAAAAGTGACAGGCTCTTGAGCTCATCAAATCGATGTTCCGCTTCATTTCCGCTTCCATTGGGAGAAGAAGCCCCTTAACCTAATTAAATTGAAGAATCCTTTTGAGCCTCACTGGCTTTGGCTCACATCGTTCCGCCGAATTGGCTTAGCCGCCTTTAGTTGGCTGGCAACTTTTTCGGCCATTGTCGCGCCACTGTTCACCTGCTTATAAATATGCCCATCGATGGGGGGGACTACAAAATGGTGACACCATAAAGAAGAAATGATACCAATTGGAGATGGTAGAAAATATAACAATATATCAATATGGCAGCGATAGTTTTAATATTTTTACATAAATACATGACACTTTCTCTAGTTTATACCATAATAAGGATTTTTAATTCAAGAAAACTACATATTTTGCTTTATTGATATACTTGTTTTTGGTAAATTGATATCAAAATTGATCAATATTTTGTATAGATATTTTTAATAAATATTTTCTCCTCTCTAAGCTTTTACTATGACTTACTGAAAATGTTTTGTAAATTCTAGCTGCAGCTAAGCGAAAAGTATGCAAAGTAAGAGTCTAGGGTGAAAACTTTTTGGCCAGCATTTGTGGTTATTTGTGGTTATGGCCACCGCAGCGACACCCTCAATGGAAGCAGCTACAACAACAAGAACAACAACAACAAAAAACAGCAACATCAGCAACACTGGCGGCAACAACAAAATCAATATTTGCCTTGTAAGCCGCACGTGTATCTGTACTTTCTGTTGCCGCTGCACAAACTTTTACCGGCCACCAGGAGCTGAGGTTGCCGCTCTTGCTAGGAGGAGGCAGAAGGAGACAGAAGGAGGGTTTTTGAGGGGGGAAACTCGGGGGGTAACAGAGGGTGTTACCAACATGAGGTGGAGCAACAGCTAGCAACATGTTTGCCGGCCTTGTCAGCGTGAGCAGCAGCCAAAAAGGCAGGACCAACGATGGGATAAAAGCAAGTATAATAAAGATTTTAAATATTAAATTATGTACAAAAATAAATTAATAATTTAATTGGTTTTCTTGGAGGGAAAACCCTTAATTCTGTATTTATTTTATATTTTATTAAATAAAATTACTAATTTAATATTTAAAGGTAATTTCAAATGATTCAAAGATATAAAAAAATTTTTTTCCTCCCTTAAAACTTTAGGATTCCCCTAAAACTCCTTAAAGATTTGCCCCACTGTTCCTCTGGTTGATGGGTTTATGCGGTCTGGCTCCGTGTGGAGGTTTCTCCACACACTGGAAAACGGGGAAGTGTTTGGTTAGGCTGTCCGAGATGACTTGTTGGGGGCCATGTAAATTGACTCGTCGCAGTTCCAAAAGAAAGGCTAGTTTCGGGATGGATGATATCAGAGTTGGAAACCGTAACCCCCCAACAACGGAGAAGGGAGAGAACGAAGCTCCCCACCTGGTTGATGGGGTGTGCGTGTGTGTGTGTGTGTGTGTGAGTGTGATAACACCTCGGCGAGACACGACACCGGACACGACAGATAAGCAACGGAATATTTATAGCGCTAAAGTCCTACCCGAAGTTGTGGCTCCTTCGACTCCCCTCATATCTAATCAAGTCGAGCAAATAGAACATAAGAACCCGAAGCTATTACTGGGAAGGGTACTGCAGCACATGGTATCTGAATTATTTAATAACAAACCCCGCCGAGGCAGAAAAGCTATATATATGTACCTCAGGCAGCTCAAGTGGGTTCCCAGCATTTTGTAGGGGTTTCTACGTAAGCATTTTAAGCATTCGCCTCCAGGGAATGATTCACGCGAAATTCATTTAAGCAGATCAAACAGTAATATAATTTTTTTGCGGTTTGTGCTACACGAAAAAATGGATCATAAAAAATTAGCAAGGGAAACCACAAAATTTTGAGCTGTGGCGACACTTGCTGTGCGCTCTTTTTTTGTATTTTAAATTGGAATAAAAAGAATGCCTAAAATAATGCATAGAGTAGAAAAAGGTTGATTAAAAATATGTTTAAATATTGCTTTTAAATACCAAAAACTCATTTAATTTATACAGTTTAAATGAATAAACCTTTAAGTAATTTTTTACAAACATTTGCATTATTATTTTATTTTCAAATAAAAAAAATATACTTTTACTTTGCCTTAAATTCAAGTAAATAAAAATTTAACAAAATATCAGGCAAATAAAGAACTTCCCTTTAAACCATGAACATCCCATAGAAAAAAACACCCAAAACGGAAACGGAAACAATTTGGCATCGATTGCTGCTGTCAATCAGCGCAAAGAGTGAAGCAATTAAATATTTCTCCCGCACCAATTTAAAACATTTTTTTATATCATTTGCTAGATTTAATTTGGAATGTGACAGCAGTCGAGAAAGGTGAGCGGTTTGAAAGAGATGGAGTTGGAAAACGATGTGCATTTAAGCGATTTTAAGTGCAAATAAACAAGGCTCATAAAGCGTAAGGTAAACAATTTCTAGTGCGACTGTGAGGCAGTATGGGGCAAAAGAAACATAAGGGGGAATGGGATGTATGTATTTAAAGGGGGGAATGGTGGCACCCAACCGTGGATAGATAAAGGAAAGGAAATGGCGCCCATATCCTTGTGCAAACACACACGTGCTCTTGACAGCGCTTTCTGCGCATTTTGCAATGAGCAGCGAACAACGGAAAAGCAAAAGGGGTTTCGGCTTTGCAGGAGGGGAACTGTGCCCAAGGATGTTTGTCTCTGGACAGCTGAGAGACAACCCCCAGTCGCCCACGCACTGAGGAGAATTCAAACATCATCGAAAAACAATAAAAAACACATGTTGTTTGCCAAAAATAACTTAAAAATACATGCGAAAAAATATCAGAAATTTATGTACTGAAAAATTTATGATACAATATCAAAAATTAAATATTTATTAGGTAAATGTAGCTATTTAAAAAAATATCATTTTATTTTAGGATGCAAATAACAAGCTTTGTTTAACGATCTATTGATCAAGCTCATATAAAATTTGTATAAAATATAATTCTGGAAAGTTTAGAAAAGATTTATAATAGGTTCAATAACTCGTTTTAATCTGGAATTTTTGGGTAACTTTAACAAATTAAGCTATTATTTATTATAATCCAGCTGTTATTTAACTTCATACATTTTTTAAAATTTTATTTTAAATCTATAATTAAATTAAACTCTTTTACTAAATTAAGATACTTTGAATTAAAATATAATTAACTCTTATCAATATTTGCTCAAGCTTCTCTATAGAAATACTTAAATTAAAATTTATTTTCGAGCTCAAAATATAAATAAATATTATAATTCCTAGAAAAAATATTCTTTTTTAATATCCATAAATTCTTATTAATTTCAAAAACATTTTTTCAGTGCAATCCCAGTGATAAGCGACATCAACAAAAGAGAACAAAGCGCGGCGAAGAGGCAGCGCAGAGACAACTGTCAGACTGAGATAAGGACGGTATGGGATCCCGTCTCCAAGAACGAAGACCGGAGGTGGAAGTCCCGACATTTGCTAATTGCCGGTCAAATACAAGAGCGAAGCTACCCAGGATCCGGAGAATCTGAGGGATCAGAGGGATCAGACCGTCTTTCTCACGACTCGAAACCAGAGGCCTGACTGTCAAGTGTCAACGGCAGTCGTCGGCTCCCGCGGTTCGCTTGGTTGAAGATCGACTGCGGTTAGGTCCCCAACTCCCCCACCTTGTTAGCAGTTAGCATCTTTACGCTAAAAACATATTTATTCGCTTTTTATGCCTGAATTGATTTGTCGTCGTCGTCTTCATCTCGAGCATTTTGTTCCTCTGCGCCACACATTTATTGAGGCCTGTATTTGGTACGCGTATATATTTTGTTGTATTTTTGTATCTTTGTATCTTTGCATCTGGCGTCTTGTTATTGCCATTTCCTATTATTCCTGCCTTTGGCCAATTTGTTGCTCCCAACACACAAAGCCACACAGCCAGTGGTTTGTTGGCTGTCTAATATGTGTGAATGTGTAAATTCATTTATATTTACATATGCCGACAGATTCCCAATCGACCATCAGTCCCCCCCCCCCCTTTCTCTGCTTGTTTTTACTCTCTTTTTTCCCTTTGCGGTTCGCCGAGTTTGTTTATCCAGTTAAATAAAAGAAGAAACCTACGTATATATGCCTGGAAATTGTGTTAATCAGCGAACTCATCGAAGACGTAGACGCCGGGCAGGTTTAGTCATTCATGGGTTCCTCTTTGGGTAATGGTTCCATTGAGGTCTCACTTCGACTTAGGATTGCAAAAGGAACTCGAAACAAATTTGGTTTCCTTGGCAAACGTTTAATTATGTATACTGACTTGGCAGGATATTCGTATTTATGATTTAGCAAATTAGATATAAACAGCTTATTCAGAGAATAAATATAAAGTATTAAGAGAAGGTTTTTTAATTACATTAAAAATAAATAAAAAAAAAAGGTTTACTATTATCCTCTAATTTAATTTTATTTTCATATTTATTAACCCTTAATTTTCAAACTCACTTGGCTGACGCCTGAACTAGATTCCAGTCGTAACCCTCCAGGACTTTCATCACCGCACTGGTTATACGTTCATCCTCCTTTCGGCCACCCTGACCCTGGGCCTTCTTTTGTTCAGCTTTCAGGGCATAGTTGGCCAACACCAAAGTCTCCACTGGCTTGGCCCGATCCTTGGAACAATTTGTATTAGAACTTCCGCTCATTTTGTCGACCACTACACTTTAACAATTTCTGTCTGAATTATAATAAGTTCGAGCACTTTAACCGGCTCACAAAACCGCAATTCCGAGATCTTAGAAATTAAGTCGAGCTTATCGGTAGCAACCACGAAAAAAGTCGAGACGCGATGAGGTTGACGTACAAACTGCGACTGATCTTGGGGATCGTTGCTTCTCCAAACCGAGCAGCTGTGGGCTTGCCCCCAAGACGAGCTCGGCATTCGTCGTCGTCGTCGGCGTTCGCCGGACGGATCGTGGCGATAAGCTAAAGACAGTGGTTGGCTGGCTCGTTAGTCGGGTCTATCTATATAGACATATAGTATGCCTCGTGGAATGGGGAACTAAGGAGCTTGAGGCGGGGGAGCTGACGATACGCGGCGGGGGCGAACATAAAAATCGCGGTACGCGTGTAAACATTAACATGTTCATGTGAAATTAGGTGCCCCCAGAGCGGAATCGAATATCGGACGAGCGGTGACGACTGTCGCCGACAAACAAGTATGGAAAATAAAGCCAAGATATTCGACTAATAGATGCCTATTTTTGAGATAATTTTCTTTAGAATTTAATTAAAAATTGTTATTAAAATTAGTACCATTTGGTAAATAAAAAACAGGTATCCATATCATTTTATTACTATATTTTACATGAAATAATTCATTTTAAGAACAATTTTTTGTGACTGAATGTTAGTATTTTCCTTATAAAATTTCATGTAATACTAAAGAATTTTAGAAATATTTTCTATTGTATAAAATTCGATATTATATACCCAAACCTAACAAAACCCAGGATATCAAAAAGAGAGGGCTTCGAGAGATGGACAGAGCTAAGGAACATAAATCGAAATGGAAACAGAAACAGAAATTAGTAACACTTTACAGCCACATGTGGATTTATGACACCTTCCCCCGACTTTGTTTTGGGGCTTAGGGGATAGAGACTCTCTCCTGAGATCGTTAGAGACCTGCCACCACTTGTTGCAGCTGTATTTGGTAAAGGATACTCAACGATCCTCAATGAGACTGCTAATGAGAAGTCGATAAGATCATTAAGGATTTAAGGGTTACAAGCAGTGAATGGGGAGTGACAGTGAAGACTTTTGGGGATGGGAATATGAGCGATTGGTTCCCAAGGGTGGCAGACGATCTGGGGATTTGTTTACCTTATTTTTATTTTATTATGTAAATATCTACAGAATGAGTAAGATAAACATTCATGTCAAAGTTTCTGTGAAAATCCTTAAACTTTTTTTTATTAAATTAACACATAATTATTTGATTTTAGGAAATTAATAAATAATTAAATTACAAGTTGGTTTCGCCAATCAAGTTGTAAAATTTATTTTATTATTATTATAAATTTATTTATTATTATTTATTATTATTTATTATTATTTATTATTATTTATTATAAAAGGTGATGATTGGTTCTAAAAGAGAGAAAAGGATTGATTAAGACATAGATATTTGTTTTTATACTTCAAAATTCTATTTTTATTTTAAATTAGATGTCGGTTCTGTTTTTAGGTTGAGTTGTTCCTTTTCAGCTACATTTATATACATAAATAAATGCTATTTAATATTTCTTATAATTTTCTAATTTATTTCTTATATTTTTTCCTTATTTAAAAGTATCACCAAAGTGCAACTTCGAGCTCATTATACTTTCCTCTTTATTACCAAAAGAAATGTAATTTATACACATATTTAATGATGGATCGGTTAACAAAATCAGAAATAGAACTCAAAAGATCAGGTGATCTGGTATGATCTTTTCATAACCACTTTGCACTAGTTTCAACCCCGATCCAAAATCATAAAACCCCTAAGAAAATCCCAAATAAAAAAGAAATGAAACCAGAAGAAGAAGTAGGCAACGGCGAAGAGCTATTCATTTCACGATCGTAAAACTTCGAAGAAGCGTATGTAGTTTTGGTTACGCTTTTGTTTTCCAGCTGGTTTCAACTGGAAGTTATGGTAAGGAAACCAAATCCGTATCTGCATCCATCGCATAACTTTTACCCAGCGAATACTTCTTCTTTTTTCTTCATTTTATTTCGGTCGCGGGGGGATTTTTACAACTTTATAATTTTTACAACTCAATTAACTTTTTTTTCAAACGCCGCCGCTCGACGGCAACGAAGATCGAACAAATCGAAGTAACAAAAATTAAACAATAAAACAGAAAAATGCATAAACGGAATCATAAATACCTAGTCCATTTCAGATATTTTTATGCGAATGGGGGAGATGAGGACGGACTCAGAAAACTGACGTCAAAGCAGCGCCCGTTTTTTTGGAAGTGTCATAAAAGGCATCAAAATGAAAATTATATGATACTCCATAAAAAAAAAGGAAAATGCTGAACTCCTCGGCCAGTGTTTGTGTTTTTCAGTGCTGTCAATAATATGTATTTTAAAGAAAACATTTCTAATCGAAATAAGAGTAAATAATATGGAAAGTATAATAATTTTAATATTAGAAATTAAAAGAGTGTTCCTTTCTTTAATTCAGAGTACTTCAAGTTATGATTAGACCTTTAGAAAAGCTCTTAAAAAATATCTAAGAGAAGTTTTAGTGTTACCTTTTATATTATATGATTAAATATTAATAAATTAACCATAATATATTATATTATAAACATCAGAGAGAATGAAATTTATACAAAATTAAAATTAAAACTAAAACAGTGTGACCCTGCACTTCCGCCTAGATAAAAGTATTACCATCTCCAAAACCAAGACAAACTAACATCTCTGTTGCCGCTTTCCCATTGGACTTTAGTTCGCTGAACTGCAGCAACTGGAAAATTGATTCGCGTCTAGAAAATTTAATGGGCCAGCATCTAACAATTCCCCCGCTACCCTGAACATTTTTTTTCTTTCTCCAACCGGCGAACTTCAAAGCGTGGCAACTTGTTGATAAACTAAATGTTCAGAGCGCAAAAAAAAGTGCTAAAAATATTTTGAATTAATTAAAAATATATATACGCTATGCAGAGGCCAGAGGCAAATTAATATTTTCCCTCGACATTTTTTTTTTTTTTTTGCTGGTTTCATAATCAAATTGGAGCACAGAAAGGTCGAAATGCATCTGAAAGATACGACAAAAGGGAAAGGAGCCGGAGAGGCGGATGCGACGACCGCTTGACATTTTGCGACTTGGCATGAAATCGCATTATTTGATCTAAGCCGCCGACAAGCTATAGCTTGAATATATATGTATCTTCATATGTACATATGACTGCAAAGTCGGCGCTAAACGAAACCAAATGGCGCATTCGTAGGCAGCCGCCGTTAGAAGAAGCAGAGCAGGGGGCGTGGCAGGCGGAAGATGGGAAAGATGAGGAAGGAAGCGAAGCCTCCAGCCGTGCGACATGTGCTGCGGAAATATTTTGTAAACAATAAAAGCCAAGACGACGACCACTCAGGAAATATGCAAAAAAAAAAAAAAATACAAGAAAGAGCACTGCGAAAAATGGTTACTGAAAAAATATTTAAGTTAAATAAACTCAGTTAGGTATTATAAATTAGTAAATTAATAATTAATTTCCTTTTAATATTTATTACAAATAATTACATACATAAGTAAGTTGTATTTTATTTATTTCTAGTTCGTTTTTTATCTCCAAAATATATATAACTTAATACATTTGTATCTTTTACTTATAAAATGTAAAAGAATTTAAAATATTTTATTTTATATTCAATGAAAACTGAAATTAAAACGCTTTCTTTAATTATTTCCACTAAAAAAACGTTGATTAAAATCTTAAAATAAAAGATTCCGGTTTCTAAATTCATAAGATCGTTATTTTTGTTACAGTGCATTTTGTTTTATTGCCATCCCGCTCTGGCTGAGATCATTTACATACACGCGCCACAACACCGACACTTTCTCTCTCTCTCACACAGTTTAGCGTTAACTTTAAGCTTTGTTATTGCTTCTCACCTGTATTTCTGCTCTTTGCTCTTTTCTCCGCTTTTAAACGTATTTACTGACTTACTGACCATCGGCCAACCTCATTTTCCATTCGCCAGCGATCCTCACTTGTGACTATGTGTGTGTACTCTTGTGGCACACAGATACTTAGAGCGTATATGAGTATCTGTGTGAGAGTGGTCATACGAGTTTTTGTTTTTGTGTTTTTTATCGTCAATTGCTACGTTGAGTGGCTTTGTTTTCTCATGTTTTCCAGCCAATGGGAAATAAAAGGCGGGATTTCAAATTGATTATAAAATGTCCAACAATTAACGGCAAAGAAATTTGTATAATAAAGAAAAACGGGGATATCTCTTAACTTAATGCTATATTAATGTTTTTTATTATAAATTAAAGGTAATTTATATGTCTTTATTATATTTTTATAAATATCTTTTTAAAATTTTAAAAATGTTCTTCCTAAATAATAAACTAATGAACTAAAAGTTGTTTGATTGAATTTAAATAAAATAAATAACTATACGTAAGGAAATTTTATATTTAATTTAGATTAAAAAAATGTTATGTATCTTAAAAATTTTAATATTTAGTTTTTCTGATTTGTAGTTTGTCTTGGAGCTTAATCTTTGATTAACATATTTTTCTTTTTTGGCCATTTAATTTTCTACAAATCTTTTTTTTTTAAATTTATTTACCATTCCAATATATTTGATTACCCAATTATTTTGATTTATTTTATAAAACTCGAATTCTCTAGTTTACTTTGCACTCTGAGAACGAAGCCGAAGACGGACTGCTTATCAATTTTGAGTGATCGCTTATCTACCCCAATTCGAAGCTCGAAATAAAACACACCTTGACACACTCACACTTTCCCATATGCATATCTACCGTTACCCGTAGCTTCTTCTTTTTTTCATATCAACTTTTCCTCGGTTTCATATTCGGAAAATGCAGGGGGTGGTGGAGGCGGAGGTACAAGAGGGGGGCTAATGGAATTCACACGTGTTTTGCTTTATTGGAAATCGCAGCAATAAAAAATGTAAGCATTTCTGTTACCAGTCAGTCAGTCAGTAAGTCAGTCAGGTATTTCGTTACCTGAAAGTAACTTTGATATCGAAATTGGCATCGGTGGAAAAAAATAATAAGGGGAAATATGTCACTACAATTATAGGAGTCCTTCTTAAATGAATTTATAAGTTAAGAATGTTTAATTTGTAAATTTTAAACAAACTGATTACTAATTTTAGTGATACTTTACTTAAAAAATTATATATTTAACTTGTCAAAAATTATTAGTAATTTTTGAAACCATAATTGGCGCGAAACTTTAAAGTCTGGCAACTCCACTATCTCGGGAACGTGGCGTTGCCGTACTGCAACTTACCAAAGTTCTCACCCCTTCTTAAGCAAAGTTATCCACCTTATTCGTAATTTTTCCTGGTTAATTTTAGGGTATTTATTTCATAAATTTCTATCAACCAGTGTTGCCAGGTTATAATCTCTCGAATAAGCTAGCGAATGTCCAAAAAAAGCTAAAACCGGCTGAATATAAAAAATAAATGCTGAAACCAATGCTTAAACCGATAAATATTATTATTGTTATTTTCTTAATTAATATAAAACAAAATTAGGCCAGATTTGCTTTGAAAACAACAACCTTTAGCTCGAGATCTGGTGGGAAAATAGTTAAATATACACTGCGAACTCCGACTTATAATTGGAGATTCGATTTACATTTTTACATTTTTAATTTATTTACAATATTTGTCAAAAACGGAAGTGACTATTTACTGTGTTTAGCCTTAAAATTAATCTTTTTCCCCAATTTAGCTAAAATATTTTAAAATTTCGGAACTTAAATAATCAATGTTGGATAAGGCATATATATAAATTTATTTCAATAAAATTAAATCAGTTTTTTGAGTCCATATGTATGTGCCTCGTCCATCTTTTTAATTTTTTATATAAAAAATTGTTTATGTCATTTTCTTAATTTTATAAAAATTTTTATTAAGCTAATTTTAAAGCTATAAGCTAATTGCAAGTTTCCTAGGCTTTTCCATATTCAAATATGCTAGAACTAGCTTATAACAAGCTAAACTGGCAAAACTGCTCCCAACATCGACGGTCACACTGAATAAAGATGGCGTATAAAGATTTGTAAAATCGTCGAAAAAATCTATGTGAAATTGCCGATAAAATTGTTAAATAAGAGCTCAACGTCGATGCAAAACGTAAGTGGTCATTAGATGTGTTTGCGGAACGGGGCGAAGTGCGAGTAGAAGCGACGGTGACCACGCGCAGGAAAAGTCTACGTTCACGGATTTCCCAGCAGCAGGCAACTTTTGTGTCTCACTCGCCAGTGCGTGAGTGTGTGCGTGTCCGTGTGCCGTGTCCGTGAGTCCGTTGCCCGTGTGTTGGTGTGAAAATGCTGAAGTAGAGGCGCTAGCAACGTGCTCGCAGCAAAAACAACGGCCGTGCAAGCGAGACGACCAGTGTGTGTGCGTTCATCTCTTTTGCCAGGGCATAAGTTTTGCTTTTTTCTCCTTCGCCGTTCGCTGAAGTTCCGTTTCGTTTATTTTCTTAACAATTGAAGGCGCCATAATTGTGTTTTGTTTGCCATAACATAGTTATAAAACCAAAAGAAATAAACTACGCAGAAAAGCACAGAAAGTTTTAACTAAAGCAATGTTTTATTTGTATTATTGCGTAAAATGCGCTTGCGTGTGGCCCCAAAAGTGAGTGAGTTGCTGCGGGTGTGAGTGTGACTTGTGTGGCTGCGTGTGCGTGTGTTCGTGTACAACAAAAACAAGTCGTGGGACTAAAACAAAGAAAATTCAGAAAATTCTGCTGCCGTTCTTGTGGAATAATCAAATCCAATTAAATGCAAAAATTCGATTTCGATTTCAGTCGAATTAGAAAAAGCAGCAGCAGCAGCAGGCAAGGGTGAAGAGGCAGCGACGCCAGCAGAGCAGCAGCGGCAGCAGCAGCAGCAGAGGCAAAGGAAGTGGAACGAGAGGAGTTACTGAAAAAAAAAGAAAACAAGGTAAGATTCAAATTTGTCCCACTGTTTTTCCTTTTCGAAACTCCCCTTATCAGACCCCGTTACTCGCCGAGAGCCGTTAGTTTTCGGAGGCCATTGACGTCGATAAATTAATTGCAAATATAGAATTGTTTATTTATCCGATTTCCGCTTTTATTTTGGCATTTTGCTATTTTATGCTGTTTGTTTGCCATTTTTATGGCGCCTGATGGAACAACTGTTTCGTGTTCTTCGCCTCTCTGTCCCTCCGTTGTTCCGCTCTTCGCCTCTTCTTTGTTCTTTGTGTGTTTGTGAGGTTTTTTTTCGCTTGCGGTAGCTTTTCGGCTGCCGCCAACGCAACGTGCAGCTGTTTTGCAATTGTAATCGGTTAATACACTTAAGTAATTTGACCAGTACAGCTGAGAAATACCCTACGTAAATAGTTATGCCTAATTGGAAAGCCATAAATAACTCGCTTCAAAAATGCGTTTGTCTCGTTTGCACATCGAAATAAGAAAAGTAGAACAGAGTAGCCACAAAAACAACGGTAGATTTTCGTTACAGTTGTCCCTCGTTAGAGTTCAATATTTTGACATAACTCTTAATTTCGTTTTTTATTTTATATTTATATGTATTAATTGTATTGTTTTAAAATTGGTTTGGCTTTTTATAAATATATTCGCTTTAATATCTGTGAAATATCATTGTTTGAAATAATTTAAAATACCTATTGTTATTTTTAAATTGTAAGTTTTTTAAATCGAAATAATTTTTTTAACTTCAGTTCAAGTTTGTATATAAATAATTTTTAAGATAAATTAAGCTTATGAAGTTTCGTGCAGTCAAGTGTTTACTGTTCGCACCGTTCCCAGTAAATCAAAGTCAACGCAAGAACAACAAAGTAAAGACAAGTTTTGAGGTTAGAACTAGAAGGAGGGAGGAGAGCGCGTGAGCGATCGATGCGTGAGCGGTAAAAGAAAGCGCAGAGAAATAGTGAGCAACAGAGAGAGAGCTAGATTGTAGAAAGAGCGCGACGAGGAGAGAGCCAAAAACAACAATTAAACTTAATTTTGTCATTTATGCCCGGCAAGTGAAAACTTTCAGCTTGTTGCTTCTTTTCTCCCCCTCCCCCGTTCATTTTCGTGTCACTTCACCTATGGCTTCTGCTATTCGTTTTATCCCGTGGTTGTTTGTGCTTTTCCCCACAGAAAGTGTCATTTAAGTGGCGTTTTTACAGTCCCTACGTTTTATTTGGTTTTTCACTCTTCTTTGTCGGCAATTGTTTACTCTTCGCACACACATTTGTATGTATTTCTTTTATCTATTTGTTGTTAATCGTTTTCCTAGCTATTTTTTGTTGTTGTTTTGGTCTTTGCATTTCTTGAGCTGATTCATTTCGCCGATTGTTGTTTTGGTGTCGTCACGTTGACTTTTTATATTTCTTGGAAAATTACACTAAAAAAAAAGACTTATAAAATTGATTTTATTAAAAATTCTTGAATATATTTTACAGTTATTTTTTTCTAAGCTAAATATAATAAAAAGTAAATTATAATAGTAAAATAATACATAACAATATTAAATCTAATAAACCGAAAACTCATTTTCTTTGTGTTCAGTGTATCTTTTACTCAGCATCACTTGTTTTCCCCATTCGTAATCAATAAAACCCACACAAAACAAAAATAGCCTAGTTTAACTTTTATATTTGCGCGAGGTTCGGGTTCTTATCTTTTTCGCTTATTTATAATTTTTAAAAAATTTAATTTGCGGCTGCATTTCCTCTTACGAGGCTCTCTTCTCCTCCTCCCTTCGATATCGATTGTTTTCTGTGAGTTTGTTTTCAATTTCGCGGAAACCGTTATCAGCATAAAACAACAAACAAATAAGAACTGAGCTCGATTTCCGAAAGCGTTTACGCTGCAATTTTGGAGACAACAAAATCTGAGATTTTCCGTTCTGAGCTTCTGATCACGTACGCCACAAAGTAGAGAGAATAAGAGAAACGGAGAATTATAATTCCTTGCAACTGTACTATACAAACTTCTAATAAAAAAATCATATTTTATTTCAGAAAATCATAACAAACATCCGGAAGCGACTGCCTTAAGTATAAATTGGAGAAATAAGAACTTTGACGAAAGGACAGCGCTAGGTAAGAAAATATTAGAAAATCCAGGAAATAAATATAGTACAAGGCAGCGGTTACTTTTATAGTTTAATTACTTATTTAAAATTAACAAATATCAAGTTCAAATCGCCTAAAAAGTTGAATTCGTTATTTTTATTTGTTTAGAAAATACTTCAATGGATTATTATGAATTATTTGGACAATAAGATACATATTTCTAATATTGTATTTATACAACTTATTAGTTGATTAATTAAGGAACTTGTTTGTATTGTATTATTTTTGTAAATCAATCATCGTAGTAACCCTTGAAAAACTTGCCGGTGTCAAAAGAGAAAAATTTAATGTTCACATACAGTTTTCTCTCTAGTCTACGCCATTGTATACAGTTCGTCCTGCGTTAAAGTTGAAATCTTAATTTATATTTCGGTTATTGGAAAACATTCATGTGTTTTAATAAAAGGTTTGCAAACTAATCAGGCGCCACGTTTTTCACAGTTCCTAGTTCTTTTAGGTCATAAATAATTTTTGGTAAAAAAAAAAAAAACTAATACAAATAATTTCCCTTTTCCTTTAGCGGAGGGCAACGCACGTCGTCGCCAGCAAACGGAACTCGCCACAACCGAGGTAATCTCAATCTACAGACAACACACAGACCGACATTCGTAATGGAGCTGCGCGTTGGTAACAAATACCGGCTGGGTCGCAAGATCGGTTCAGGATCCTTCGGTGACATTTACCTGGGCACCACCATCAACACTGGCGAGGAGGTGGCCATCAAGCTGGAGTGCATTCGCACCAAGCACCCCCAGCTGCACATAGAGTCCAAGTTCTACAAGACAATGCAGGGCGGTATCGGTATACCGCGCATTATATGGTGCGGCAGCGAGGGCGACTACAACGTGATGGTGATGGAGCTGCTGGGACCCTCGCTTGAGGATCTATTCAACTTTTGTTCGCGCCGCTTCTCGCTGAAGACGGTGCTGCTGCTGGCGGACCAGATGATTTCCCGCATCGACTACATACACTCAAGGGACTTCATACACCGCGACATTAAGCCAGATAACTTTCTTATGGGCCTTGGCAAAAAGGGCAACCTGGTGTACATTATTGACTTTGGCCTGGCCAAGAAATTCCGGGATGCACGTTCGCTGAAGCACATCCCGTATCGGGAAAACAAGAACCTCACGGGCACAGCCCGCTACGCCTCGATCAACACACATCTCGGCATCGAGCAGTCGCGCCGCGACGATCTGGAGTCACTTGGCTACGTACTCATGTACTTCAATCTGGGCGCGTTGCCCTGGCAGGGCCTGAAGGCGGCCAACAAGCGACAGAAGTACGAGAGGATCTCGGAGAAGAAGCTGTCCACCTCGATCGTGGTGCTTTGCAAGGGCTTCCCCAGCGAGTTTGTCAACTATCTGAACTTCTGCCGCCAGATGCATTTTGACCAGCGTCCCGACTACTGCCATCTGCGCAAGCTCTTCCGAAATCTGTTCCACCGCCTGGGCTTCACCTATGACTATGTGTTCGATTGGAACCTGCTGAAGTTCGGCGGTCCCCGCAATCCGCAGGCCATCCAACAGGCGCAGGATGGAACGGATGGCCAGACGGGACACGACGCGGTTGCCGCAGCTGCAGCTGTGGCAGCGGCAGCCGCCGCCTCATCGCACCAACAGCAGCAGCACAAGGTTAACGCTGCGCTTGGTGGCGGCGGTGGTGGTGGAGGCAGTGCAGCGCAGCAACAACTCCAAGGAGGCCAAACATTGGCCATGCTAGGAGGAAATGGAGGAGGCAATGGCAGCCAGCTGATTGGCGGCAATGGACTCAACATGGACGACTCGATGGCGGCCACGAATTCATCGAGGCCGCCATATGATACGCCGGAGCGACGCCCATCGATACGGATGCGCCAGGGAGGCGGTGGTGGCGGCGGCGGCGGTGGAGTCGGCGTCGGCGGTATGCAAGGAGGCGGGGGCGTGGGGAACGCCAAATAATATTTTATCGTTTAAAATGCAACGCTGGACACGAAACAGTAGACAGACGAAACTCAGCAGCAGCAGCAACACTATACATGTAGAATATATATAGTTATATATACCTAATATATATATATACGATACTTGCTTTATATATGCGGTAAACACATGTTGAATGTATCCAAAACGGCAGGAGGACCAGGTCCCTGCCGATATTTGATATGAGAAGAGGTTAAACGAAGGATAAAGCAGTGGAAAACAAGAGAGAGGAGCAGAGGCAGTGCAGAGCAAAGCGCAGCGCTTTTCTTTTTATCTGTACTTTCCTTTAATTTTGTACATTTTCGTTTTGTTTATTGACATTTTTTTGGTTTCTGCTCCAAGGTGTTCTGAATAGAAAGAGAGATAGAGAGACGGGGCGCGCTTATTATTAATAATTAACTAGCCTATGATTAATTTAATTTATAAACGTAGACCATAAAACGATTGCAACTTGGCTGCAAGAAACTGCAACGACTGCAACATTGTTCATTTTGATTTGAGATCCTTACGGGCATGAGCAGAGGGAGCAGTAGAGATCGGTCTGAGGAGTTTGGAGGGATTTGAAAGGATACCAGCCAGGATGATACGCAGGCATTTATTCTGTTTTGCATTTGATAACCGAACTGGCTCTATTTTTTCGTTGTTATTTCAAATCCCTGCCCCGATCACATAACAATTCGTTTATAAGTGTAATATTTGTGTAAAAGAAACAAAGGACACCGCGTGTGTGAGTGTCCCTAGCCCTAGACTAGGCAATAGCGTAAGCAAAACCAATCCATTCAGAAGCAGCATATAAAGAAAAAACACACCACACCCCCATGTAACCTAAGTTGAATCCCGATAATGATTTATATATGTATAAGCTAAAACACAGTGCAGTAGCCGAGGGTACGTTTCTTTTTAGCTTTAAGCAACGCTCTGATTTCTAAGACCCCCCTCCTATGTTATTAAATCTTGATGTAACGCCCAAGAAATCCCCCCATATATATATATACATTTATATATACTTTTGTGGTCTGCGCTTTAGCTAGATGTGTTCATTATATATTTCTCCAACTTTTTCAAACACTCGTTTCTCAAGCCCGATTCATTGAAGTGGAGCTTATTGTTTACGCAAAAGAGTAACACAAATCGTGTAATTAAGATAGGAGAGCGTTTAAACAGCGCTTAGGAATACACAACACAATTTGCATTAACGTTTCGATTTAAACATACAAAATATAAATACAAAAGCCCCTTCAGCATAACGCTAGCTAATAAATTGTAGCTATAATATGAAATTTGTCTATAAGTAATACCAAACCATGAAAATAAAAAAAAAAAAATGAAAAAAAAGAACAAAACTTAAATTCTAAAAGCGCCAAGATGAAAATGGGTAAAAATTAAATAAAAAATATATAAATTAATATACAAACTATATCTTATGAAAGAACACGTAACAAACATTTAAAACCCCGAAGTCTAGGAACTAACATTTAAATCGGATCACTAAACGCAGCAAAAGCCACTAAAAAAAACTTAAATAAAATGCATTACGTGATATTTCTTACAAATTGTTTTTATGTTTTCTTGGTTTTTATTGTCATTTCATTTCTATATTCAATCCAAGCGCACGCCTTGCAACTCGACCAACTTTGTAAACACAACTATATACAGCCAGAGATCGGGGGTTTTCCCATTAGATAGCCCCAAACCACCACCACCTTCAGACCCGGAAGATTAATAATAATAATAATAATAATTAAGAAACGATTGGATAATCTAGCGAGTGTACATACGAAATATTCGAATTAACCTAACCCTAAATGAAGTAAACAAATTAAATATATGTGTGATTTTCCTCCTAGCATAAAAGTACTAAACAATTAGCATTTTATCGAGACAAAGAAAAATCGAAAAAATCGATAACCGATTCATAATAATTATGAGCCACTAAAAATGGAGAACTAGGCGATCGATCGTGTGTATGAAAAGTCCATTCAGCATAAGCGAAAACTAGAGAAACTAACAAATTCGAAAGTTTTGTATAATTAACTGTATATGTATATTGAAAATAGAATTTTGAACTATAAATAACTAATGATTATTGAACTTGAGTCGAGATGGAGTCGAAAGTGGAATATCAAGTATATCATGGTCGATGATATGAAAACAAAATATTAACAAACCACCAACAGTGATATGGAATAAACAAAAACAAAATAAACGAGAGATAGAAAGAAAAGAAAACAAAGCTACACATGATAATAAATCAAGATGAGAGTTCATGAAATTTGAAAAGTACGTTAGATCCGGAAATCGACAGATGTATATCGATAAGTGCACGCCACATTTATGTAATTAGCAAGTATTTTGAATTAAAAACAAACCGAACATGAATATGTATGTGTGAACAGAATAAAAGCAGCCACTAAATAAGCCACACCACTCACAATAACAATTACGAACGAGGCATTAAAAAGCTTAAACAATAATATAACACATTTCATCGGAACTCATTTTTGGGCAAAATTTTAATCGGGTTCAATCAATATTTTTATACTGGTTCGATTTGCAGCTATATAGGAAGATTTCTATTGAATCCAGATTGGTCTTACGGAGTAAGTATCAAGATACAAATTTGGAAATATTAATATGCTAAAAATAATTTGATCTTAATATCATATTCGTAATTTTTGATGTAATTTTTTGTATATGTAATTTTTGACACATCAATATTTTAAATACTAAAAAATATCGCATTTAACGTTTAAATAATATTTATTTAAATACCTTCGAAGCTATTTTAAAAATTTTAGTATACATTTAAAATTTTTATTTGTGTTTTAATCAGAGAATATTATAAATTTTCTAATAACATTTTTCGTAAGCTTGAACAAGGAAAGTAATAATGCATAAATCGGATTTAAATGCATTTTTATAACATATAAATATGTGATTTAGTAATTTTATAAAATTTTAATTTAGTTCAAATTAGTAAAATATTTTATAGTTATTAACCGAACCTTCCATCGGAGTCTGGCCAAACTTTGATTAATGAAATTTTTATAAGAGCAACAAATTATTATACATTATTTATTGGTCTTCTTAGTAAGTAATTTAGATTAAAATTGTTTAATTTATAATTTATTAATTTTATATTTACACCATTTGCGATATGGCAAGGCAGTTTCATAACTCTGGCAACTCATAGCTCTCCCCCAATCAGCTGACCGCTTTGTTTTGTGGTATTTCTTCGCTTTTTCTTTAAGGTCACTCTAAGCACGTCCTATTGGTTTTTTTATCGCAATATTTTGCCGAAAAGGTTAATAAAAACGCCAAAATAAACAACATTTTGTGTTGGATGAGTCTTCCAAAAGTTAGAACACACTAACTAAGCCATAAAATTGCAGGTTTGCTAGCAGGAACTAAGAGAAAAAGCCAGAAGCCAGAAGATGGGCGCCCGACAGTCTCAATCCCGCGAGCCCCGATCCGTTTCGATGGAGAATCCAACTCCTGCCGGCGTCATAGATATATCCGACGATGTGGTCAAGCGCCTGAAGGCGGGCATCTCCCAGCAGGGTAAAGTATTCCAGTAATAGCTTTCACACAGCTGAGGAATTTAGCCCGGAAATTGGCTGTGCCCGGTGTTATGCAACAATTGTCAAAATGGGCTATTGTTTATGCCAACTACAGGCCAGCCTGGCTATGGAAGACTTTTTGCGGAAGCTTTTCCTCAGACTAATTTCTAAAACCACATTTCAGCTCGTGAGCATGCCGCCGCTGCGGAGGATTCCAAGCCATCGCCCAAGGCAACACCAAAGGCAGCGGCCAAGCCTGTCACAGCCTCGCCTGCCGCTCCAGCGCCCGCTCCCAAGGTGGCCTATCCCACTGCCACGCCCATTTACGTGCAGGGCGGCGGACACACCATCAGTGCGGCTGACGTGCAGCGCCAGATGAACCAGGAGCTGGTCAAGAACGACGAGCTGTGGAAGGAGCGCATGACGAAACTCGAGGAGAACCTCAAGAAGACGAACACCATCCTGGAGAAGGAGTACGCCAATGCAGTGGAGAATGTGCACAAGCGATTCGTGAGCACGGCGGCGGCCCACAAGGTGCCTCCCTGCCAGCAGCTCAAGTCCCAGCTGCTCGCCTGCTACCGTGCTCATCCCGGCGAGACGCTCAAGTGCATGGAGGAGGTGGCCCAGTTCAGGCAGTGCATTGACCAGCATCGCGTTCAAAAGCTAGATGCAGAGGCCGAGGCCCCGAAGGCGACTGCCTCAAAGTCTGCAGTTCCCGTAGCCAAGGCGGGTTAAGAGACTCTTCTTATTCGTTGTCCTGAGTTATTGATCTGTTCTTGGAGGCCTTCTACGGGTTTTTGTATAAATGATTGATGAAGCGAACACACAATGCGATGTCATAAGCGAGGAAAGTGTTATTGCGAGCGATAGTAAACTAATTTAAATGAATCAATCAAATCATGTTTTCTTATGGCGGATTTAAATATTTGTTTTTGGCAATGACTATGCTTTATCTTCTAGAAAAACAACAGCAAATATTTTTAAGTATGTCTATTTGGTAAATATCAACCACTTCTCTTTTATTCACACACATTTAACAAAACAATTCGTAATACTAATTAAATCAACAGGAATTAAAATTCATCTCACAGAAATAATGCCGCTAAAACACCTACCACCATGGGCATCAGAAAAACAACCGAAACGGCAGCATTACTCGCTACATGATTATCGTGATCACCATTATCCTCGCAGGAGTCGTCATAGTTTTTGGCTGGACCAATGCAGCCTGCATAGCTCATCACGTAGGCCAAATAGTTTTGCTCGAAGACGCCGCGGACAAGACTGGAACCAGGACCGTAGGCGAAAACTGCTACATCTTCACCGCCGTGGGTTTCGTCTTTACGGGGAACTGTGGCCAGGTGTCGGTAGGTGGGAGCTTGTCGCTCCTCGGCCGTAAACTGCTTCAGGGGCATCCACATGTTTGAGCTATTCTGGGGCCGCGAATCATTGGCCAAGTGATCCCAGTAGCCGGGTCCATTTGCATACGATATTGTCTCATAGACCATGGGATCGTTTTTCTCATGCGAGTTGGCTGCTCCCAGGATATCTGCGCCTCGAAGGGCATATCCATTGAAGGTGACCGCATGCGAGTGATCGGCCGTCACCAGAATCAAAGTTTCCTTGGGATTTGTGTTGTTAACCGCCGCCTGGATGGCCAGGTCGAATTCGTAGACCTCGTGGAGGGCAGCGCGAGCATAGTTCATGTGGTGGCCTTGATCAATGCGGCCTCCTTCCACCAGGAGTACATATCCCTCCGAATCGTCGCCTCTATCTAGGACTGCTAGTGCCACCTCTGTCATATCTTGCAGCGACGGCTCGCCCGCCTCTCTGGCTATGGAGTAGGTGATGTGATTGTTCCGGAAAAGACCCATCACATGATCCACTTCCTTGACTTTCACCTTCAACAAATCCTTCCTGTTGTGCACCAAGGCAGGTGGCACTGAATCGTTGGCATGATGCGCCAACCACTCGGCAGGAAGATTTCTGTTATCGCCTCTCTTGCAAATGGTTTCAGTTGGTCCCTCGAAGATGGTAGTCCGCACCTCGGAGGCATTCAAGATGCCCATGGGGGACATTCCACCTCCCAGGATAACATTAAAACGATTTCCCGGTGCATTCTCCACGAGCTGTCGTGCTATATCCACGTGAATGCCCACAGACTCCGCAGGAACCTCAGTGTCGCACTCCCAGTCGCGGTCGTAAATATGGGCATATGTGGCAGCGGGCGTGGCATGTGTGATCCTGGTGGTGGTGACTATTCCAGTGCGCTTTCCCTCTTTTTGGGCCCACTCCATAATGCTCTGAAGACGACCAGTTTTGGCGTTTGTCTTGGAGCGAGTGGCATCTACTCCAATGGCTCCATAATGCGTCTTGCTACCAGTAAACAAAGCCGTGGCCGTTCCAGCGGAATCGGGGACCTGCTTATCCACATTGTAAGTCTGTAAAATATTGGGAAATGTTAGTAAATATTTTTTTAAAATCATTTCAGGTCTTCAAGAATTTATGAAGATTTATTACTGACCTTTGCCATTCCCGTGTTGGGAAAGTCATCAAAGACCAGCGATTCTTCCTCGCCTGAACCGTGCTTAAGGTACTGTCCTTTATAGATGCGACCAGCACTGATCGTGGACACACCCATGCCATCACCAATGAAAACAATAATGTTCTTGGCCTTTTTCCTGTAGGACTTCTCGCCAGCTTTCTCAGCCTGTTTGATCGTTTTCTCCAATTGCCTCAGTGCCACTTTGTGCCAGAATTCCGCATCTAAAGTAGTAATTTAAAAGTAGTAATTAAAATTAAATCGGAATAGAATTCGTTGGGCAAGTCACAGCCTGTCTGTCACGTATTAATTGCTCGTCTCCAGTGAGATCCAGTTGGCACTCGAATCGTTTCTAGTTCAACTATTTAAGTAGCCGCCTAGTTATTGCGATTTATTTGTGTGGAAACCGAGCATTTTCAACAAAATAGTTTGAGGTTTTCGCCATTAAAAACGAAAACAAACATTTCCCTAATTTATGCACTATAATTATACTTCAGTTTCGGGTCATAAATATTCAGCTTTGTTTTTAGGCGAGTGCTTTGTTATTTACATATAATATTTGTTCAATTTATATGTGTTATCCGCTTATTAACTTAATAAATTATCAAAAAAAAATTGTTTAAGATAATATATTCATATTATCATATTTAATTTTGATTTATTAATATTAAATTCAAGTTCAAGTGCAATTATTTTGGGTAATCTTATTTAATTTGCATTTCCTTTCTAAAATTTGGAACGTGCACTGGCTGATTCACTTGATGATCATGTTGTTGATAAGTAATTAATATTCAATTGAGGTAGCTTAAGTATGGGGTCTCTACCACCCACTACCCATTACCACACACCACCCAGTGCCGATCACCGCCCAACAGACCCGACACTGAGACAGCTTACAGTTAAGATTCATCGGTTGACTGCTAATTTCGGCTTGTCAATGAAACTAAAAGTCTATGATTAATCAATTATTTTCTCAGCTGACTTTTGGTGCAAAAACAGTTCTTTTGAACAGTTTTTCAGTGGGATAATTGTTGAGCAGAAATCATGATTAAGTTTAACAATTAGTGGAAGCTAAACAATTGTGGTTTTTTAATCATTTGCGCTCTTAACCGCAAAGTCTGTTGGCGCCGCACTAAGAAAAGTTACATTTGCTTACAGAGTCTATGTTGATAATGATTAAAAACATAAATAACAAATAAATTATGAAAGTAAGCTTCATAAAAATTATATAATTCAAGTAAAAACTTGTATTTCTTCCTAAGCGGAAGAAAATTTAATTTAATTTTTAAAATGGCTTCCTGATTTCAGGATTTTTCTCTTTTATATGGGTTTGAAGAGCTAGCTCTCCTCAAGAACTTTCTATAACTTTAAATCTTTATAATTTCTAAGTTAATTTACCTAAAATTTCTAAACCATTATAAACACAATCCTAAGTACTTGCTCTGGTTGCATAATTGAACTATTAAATGGTTCAAGTTCAATTTAAATTATTTCACGTACTAGGCGTAACGCTTTGCTTCGCTTTTTGCACGTTTGGCTTGTACTTATTTCAGATATGTCGTAATGTAAGCCTCAGACTAACCTTCTGGTTCCTTTTTCCTAGGTTGCTGATCCTCCAATTTAAACTGGGGCCCAATATCCCCTCCAGCACTAAGCGTCCGGATCAGTGGCGGTGGTTGAGTGGTGGCTGCCCAGCTAACTGCCATCAGGCCACCAAACAAAAGTCCGAATAATTCCAAGGAATGCATTTCACTCAAAGTTGCGATGAATTCTCAGAGATTCTGCGGAGATTTCTATTTATATCAAAGCTTAGTTTGAGGCGCAGATTCGGTCAGCAGGCCATCGAAATTAATTCGGAATGCGCGGAACGATTTAGTCTTGGGGATTCTCGAAAAATAACTCTCGTGTCCCCAGTGGATCTCAAGTAGCGACTAACGCCTCAGTCGGCCCTCAAGCCCAGTTATATGGCGATCCATCCGAGAATCCGATCGGCCAGACACGAACACATACGAACAAAGCGGCACCAGTATTCGGGGATTATATCTAGTACCTGTACTTATTGTGTAGGCGCGTGGGTCTGTCTGACACGTTTCTATAAAGTTTATATCTACCTAACTTTAACTTTTTTTTTAAATATTAGGCCATATTACTCCTATTTTTTGATTTTACAACGGCCCTAAGTTTAAATTCAATCCTTATAACTTGGGATATCATAGTTGTACTATTGGCTTAATTAATATTTTATATTTTAATATGATAATATTTTGTATTATTTTATAATAATATATTTTAAATAAAATATAGAAAGAATAAGTTACTATTATAATTAAAAATATAAATAAATAAATATATATATCATTAAATAATTAACTACAGGATACCTTATAGTCCATAAAATCCACTCGTAACAATTAGAATCACCCCTGGTCTCTTGCACTGGGAAAACGTTTGTCTCAATAAACGTAAGCACCGCTCAGCCAAGATATATCCATAAAAACGTGCAAAGCTCTTGCAAATTAAGGGCTCTACACCATAAACACTTTAACGATCATTTGTTTGCTCGGAATCTTGCGTCTGTCTCCCGGTAAACTCATGTCGATACGCTGATTTACGGCAGAACTTGCACGTGAAGCGACTGTTATTGTCGGCTGCTGGTCGGCTGATTGCACGGTTCTCAACGATTCCGGTCTTATCTGTATCTCAACCGATGTCTGCAGATGATGATGCCGTTGTTTGTCTTCCTGAGAATACCTTCAGCGGCACACATTGCGTATGCGTGTTATTTGCACCGGGCTGGCAAACATTGAAAAGAGTTTATCTACCGTTGCGACCCCTCAATGCCACTTATATTTCATTTAATGGGATCTTTTTATAGAGCTAGGTCTCTTCATTATATGTACAATAGAAAGAGAGTCATCGTATTTATTCTGGAATAGAATGGAAGGCCTATTGTCATAGAATTCGTCTAGCCTTTGGGTGCTCTAGTTGATCTGTCTTCCCCCAGAGATATACGTATGATAATCACGTTAAAACCTAGTGACCCATTGACTATGATATGTGGTAATCTGTATTAGAAAGTACTTGATAGAACTTTTTAAAATGATTGTTTTCCTTCGAGAAAACATGAAGGTTCTAACAAAATATAAATTAGGGGTTTATTAACAATGATTTGTTTGTTTTTTTGATAAGGTTTTTTTTTAAGTAAACTTGTTTTGACTTTAGTGTTTAATATTGTGACATTATTATTATGACGGAAATTTTGGCCATTTATAATCTCAAAAGATCATAAATATTTGTAAACATTTTCAAGGAACACTAAGAAAACACGTTCTGATCTTAATGCCAACTTTACGTACTTTCATTAGTTTTTATGTTTGCCCAAAGATGAGAGGTGAGTTCAAAGTCAATATTAATCTTGACAGTTGATTCCATTGTAGGCTGGCTGCCTATCACGTTTTATGGAATACATTTGGTCGGGTGATGATAGATTGTCGACACTTGGCATCATCGTATTGTAAATCTTTATCTGCTCTCGCTCTGATTATCTTCAAGAGTTGTTGTCTCCGTGCACACGTTTTTAAGTAAAAGATAAATCGAAATAAAATAATGGGGAATCTTCCACTGCAAGTGGAGCGCTTTTGGTTCTCATTCGGTCTCTCAGTGTTTGCATTTCGAGAATGATTATTACATCAATCCGTGTTGATCTTTCACGCTTGACTTGAGAAGCACCTGATACAGCTATAGAATTAGAATTATAGATAATTATAGGTGCATTAATGTTTTAAAAAGTACAAATATTTGGAGCTTGTTTATTTTAGATTTTAAAATGTTAAAAAATGATGGCCATTTTAAATTACTTTTTTTTTATATTAAAATGTTATATTTTTCTTACCCCGAATGAAAATAAGGTTGAAACTTTTTTTTGCCATCTCAAACTTAAACAATATTTATTGTGCTATTTGCTGCCACTTTTTATTGAACTGTTTTTCATGTCACTTATAAATTTTTGCTAATATTTCTGTTGAGTATGAGTATGAGAGTTTTTCGTCTTGGGATTTTCGCGGAGAGATTCTATAGAGAGTGTGCCAACAATCAAAAGCTGTACAATTGAGGGTCACATAATTTTTTTTTTTTTTTGGGTTTGACTAGCATAAGAGAACTTTTCTTGTATAAAATTTTAACTAAAGTTAAGGTCACACACATTAAAATATTTTGTTCCATGTTTTACTTGTTTAATTTTTTATTTTGTGAAATAGTAGAAATATTTTGTATTGTTGTTTTGAAAATTACTGACATTTGTTACAAATATTTATATGTGTCTGACCTTATCTTAACGAATAGTACAACTAAATGGGTAACCGAAAGTCGAAACGAAAATGATAAGTAATAGTATTGAGCAGGGCGGGGTGTCCTTCGACTATGAGAACTTCTTGGAGGTGAATCCTGCCCGCACATTGCTGGTGGTGGCCGATTTCACAGTCGTCCTGCTCGTCTTGGTCACGGTTGTGGTGTCAGTACTGCTGCTGTTTTTGCTGCTGCTGCTACTGTTGCTGCTATTGTTGTTCTTTGTCGTCGTGTTATTGTTGTTGGCCACTGTGGTGATGCTGCTGCTGCTGGCACTCATCAGCAGAGGACGGCGCGGCGGCATCCGTTCGTTGACCGCATCCATGCCCTTGGCCTCGGCGAACGAGTGGATTTGCGTGGCTGCGGTCAGTCCTTGAAGTGCTGCAAAAGGGGGATAGCAAAGGATGGCCACAGTTCAATTAATAAACATCAATAACACTGTCTTGACCAGGAGGTTGAACTGTATCTCTTAAAGGAATAATAATATTAATGACTTCTTTTATATTTAAGAATTCTACTTCTAGGCATTTTTGGGATTTTTATATGTATTTAATTTAAAAATACATATACAGAATAGATAATTTAAATACCATTTATAATACTTAATAAAGGCAAACCCCAATTTAAATGTTTTATATGAGCCACGGTAGAGTCAACGCAATAGTTTTCTAGCTAACGATTACCATATTCTCTCGAAAAAGCAATTTAATAATCCCTTTGAACATAATGAGTTACTAATTGTTTACTCCAAATTCAATTTTAATTGTTAATACTCATAATTTATGTTGCCAAAATTTGATAAATGTAATTTACAACGTTTCTCGCAGTCAGTCTATAGTGAAAGATGCGAGCCCAACTAAGCAGAGTAGTTTTGCTTTTATCGCTTCTAAATTTAGTTGTAAAGGTTAAGTATGTGAGAATATTAAACAAACACTAAATTATATTTATAATTATACTTAAAGATCTCCTCTAAATTTGAATTTTCCAACGTCGAGTGCATTTCTTTGGATAAAACATTCGCTGACTTCGAATATTGCTTTCTTAAGTCGGTTAATCGGACCTACAAATACTTATCTCTTAAAGTAAACTTATTTAAAACGCCAATCACCAAAGTTAAGGTATGTTTAAATAATAAAAAAAATATATTTTTATGTAATTTATATTTTTCAGTTCAATGGAGTGCTATTCAAACGGTTCAATGGCTACAGGCCCATTATGTTCAATATCACACTGGATGCCTGCAGATTTTTAAACAACACAAACTCAAACCCATTGGCTAGTTACTTTTTTGACTTCATGAAACCGCACTCGAATATGAATCACACATGCCCTTTTGACATAAGTGTATCTTTTAGAAACTCTAATATTATATAACATAAGACTTAACTTATTTCTTGTGTTTAGCATGATCTGATTCTGGATAAGGTTTCTGTTGCCTTCATAAATAATCAAATCACTAAATCCCAGAGGGAGCATATTTGTTGGAAACTCATTGGATCGCCTACGATATTGATCGCGCGGTGGTTAATATATATGGCAAACTATCCTAATCAATTAATAAAATTTCAGTACTTTTGGCATCTAAATGCATCTAATAAGTGCGAAAGAATTTGTTTTAAGATGTATGTATATGATATAATCAAAAATAGTAATCGCCCTCACCTTACTTATTTATTATTTATTTACCTTTTTTGAACTTTAAACAATAAATCAATAAATGGTTACAATAATTTGAATATTTCTAAATTATATATATTTTGATTAAATAATTAAATAGAATCTACTTTGTGGTTATATGACCCTTATAACTTTAAATTTAATTTATATGAAAAAAAAAACAATTTTAACATGTCGTTTATAGAATATAATACCAATTTTCCATTTATAAATTTCCTTGACTTTAAAAATACCAGGTTCCATTAAGAATCCATTTGTATATATATAATGAGTTATTAATTGCCCATAGCAAATTCAAATTTAATCGCTAGTAAGCTCAGTATATAGCCCCAAAATTAATAAAGATAAAAAGACTTTGCGTGGTCTGTCAACGATGAAAGATGTGTCCTAAACTAAACAGAGTGGTTTTGCTTGTATCGCTCCTACATTTAGTTGTAAAGGTTAAGAATGTGAGAATATTAAACAAACACTAAATTATATTTATAATTATACTTAAAGATCTCCTCGAAATTTGAATTTACCAACGTCGAGTGCATTTCGTTGGATAAAACATTTGCTGACTTTGAATATTGCTATCTTAAGTCGGTTAATCGGACCTACAAATACTTATCGCTCAAAGTGAATTTATTTAAAACGCCAGTTACCAAAGTTAAGGTATGTTAATATTAAAAAAATATATATATTTTTATATAATTTATCATTTTCAGTTTAGTGGAATACTGTTCAAACGGTTCAATGGCTACAGACCCTTCATGTTCAATACGACAGTAGATGCCTGCAGGTTTTTAAACAACACAAACTTGAACCCATTGGGTAGTTACTTTTTCGACATCATGAAACCGCACTCTAATATGAATCACACCTGTCCTTATGACGTAAGTCTACCTTTTAGAGAAACTAATAACACTGATTTAATATATTTTTTTATATTTAGCATGATCTAATTGTGGATAAAGTCTCTGTTGCCTTTATAAATAATCAAATGACAAAGGTTTTACCTTTCCCAGAGGGACCGTATATGTTGGAAACGCATTGGATCGCCTACGATATTGATCGAGCTGTGGTTAAAATATATGGCACACTATCCTAATCAATTAATAAAATTTCAGTACTTGTGGCATCTAAATGTATCTAAATAGGTGCGAAAAAATTTGTTTGAAAATATATATGATACAATCAAAAATAGTAATCGCCCTCACTTAACTTATTTATTATTTATTTACCTTTTTTGAACATCAATCAAAAAAATGACATTTTAAAATATTTTACAGAAAAAAAAAACTAATTATTCAATCCAATAATATTTGTTTATTCTTAGGCTGATATTTAATTATTAAAGTCTGATTAAATAAAACTGCATATTTTTCTCCAATAAATCGATAAATGGTCACAATAATTTTAATATTTCTAAATTATAGAATTTGTATTAAATAATTAAATATAATCTATATTGTGGTTATATGACCCCTATAACTTTAAATTTAATTTATATGAAAAAAAAACAATTTTTTCGTATCATTTATGGAAAATACTTCCAGTTTAAGTTCCATTTCCTTGAATTTAAAAATACAATGATTTTGCATAATGAACTAGCCTATGTGTATTAAGAATCCATTTGTATATAATGAGTTATTAATTGCTCATAGCAAATTCAAATTTAATGGCATGTAATGGCTCAGTATATAGCCCCAAAATTAATAAAGATAAAAAGACTTTGCGTGGTCTGTCAACGATGAAAGATGTGTCCTAAACTAAACAGAGTGGTTTTGCTTGTATCGCTCCTACATTTAGTTGTAAAGGTTAAAAAATGTGTAAATATCAAAGCATCTCTCAAAATTAATTATAATTATACTTAAAGAGCTCCTCGAAGTTTGAATTTACCAACGTCGAGTGCATTTCGTTGGATAAAACATTTTCTGACTTTGAATATTGCTATCTTAAGTCGGTTAATCGGACCTACAAATACTTATCGCTTAAAGTGAATTTATTTAAAACGCCAATTACCAAAGTTAAAGTATGTTTATACAAAAAAAAAGCACTTATATAGTTTAAATATTTTAGGTTAATATATTGTAGCTCTGTTATTGATATAGTTTAAATATTTCAGGTTAATGGAGCTCTGTTCAAACGGGTCAGTGGCTACAGGCCCTTCATGTTTAATGTCACTGTGGATGCCTGCAGATTCTTAAACAATACAAAGTCCAACCCACTGGCTAGTTACTTTTTGGAGTTCTTGAAACCATATTCAAATATGAACCATACGTGTCCCTTCGACGTGAGTGTATCTTTTCGATAAACTGTAACTCCCATTTCCAAACTATTTTTTTATTTATAGCATGACCTAATAGTAGATAAAATATCTGTAGGATTTATAAATCATCAAGTCACAAAGGTTTTACCCTTCCCAGAGGGAGCCTACATGCTGGAAACTCATTGGATGGCCTATGACATTGATCGCGCGGTGGTTAAAGTATATGGCACTCTATCCTGATGGAATACTTATTTATGTCATATGAATGCATCTAAGTCAGTGCGAATGAAATTGTTAAACAATTGATTAAAATATTTACAAAAGGAATCACTCTTACCTAAAGGATTATTTACCTTTTTTAAACTCTAAATAGAAAAATGAAATGATTTAAATTGTACACTAAAATAAAAAAATAATTAGCTAACTAGTAGTTATTCAAAATAATAATTACATTAACATTTATTTAATACTGGATAGAAAGCTAGTAGTTACTTCAATATTAAAATCAGATTGAAACGCAAAAAATCAATGCAATTGAAAATACAACTACGTAGTTTTCTTCCATTAATCACAAGAATTGGAATATTTCTAAATTATAGATTTTCTATTAAATAATTATGATTCGCAAAAAAAGCTCAGCACTAATTGTTACGCCTTTATTGCAAGATGTCTAATAATATTCTGGCTCTCCATTTTGTTGTGCTCCTTTATGTGTTTATAAAGGTTTATATTCTAAAATAAATTAAAAATCATACATCAAAAGAGCTTCCTTTTAGGTATCCTTCAAATTTGAGTTCACCAATATTGTTAATTTTTGTTAACTTTTAATTTCTTAAATAGGATGATGTCATCATGGATAAACTATCTTCCAGCTTTGTAAATAATTACTTTACTAACGTTCTACCTTTCCCAACGATCAATTACTGTTTTGAATCACATTGGCTTGCCTACGAAGTCGAAAGAGCAACGTTTAAAATGTTTGGCACTCTAACTTGATCGATTAATAATAACGGATTTTACAGAAAATAACTTTATAAATCCCGTTCATAATAACTTTTAATTCTAATTTGATCATCACAGACTGTAAAAAATAAGCAAACAAATTTTTAGATAATGATTTAGGATGTCTAATAACTTTTAATTTTTATAGATTACTCTACGAATAATTAAGGTAAATTATTTATGTATTAAAATTGCATATTTTTTCACAGTTAATGAGACTTTAATTGTTGATGGAGTTTGGTTTGGTAATAATACAATTTCAATGAATAATTATATTTTTGGGAACTTAAAACCAAGTTGCATCAAACAAACGCTGTTAACCATTGTTGCAAGATGTTTGTTAAATATAAGCTTCTTATATTTCTTCTGCCGCTTTTATGTTCAATTTTAGAGGTAAGCTATCATAAAATATATAAAAAACTATTTAATCTAATGAACCTATCCAAGATCTCCTCAAAATTTGAATATACCAATGTCAAGTGTACATCACTGGATAAGAAATTCTCCGACTTTGAATATTGCTATATTAAATCAGTGAATCGGAGCTACAAATATCTATCACTAAAGGCTAACTTGTTCAAAACGCCGATTACCAAAGTAAAGGTATGAAAATAATATAAAATTGAAACAACTAGAATTGCACAAATGCATATTTTAATAATTTTAGCTAAGTGCTGCTCTGTATAAGCGATATAACGGATATAGGCCGTTCATGTTCAATCTAACAGGAGATGGCTGCGAATTATTGAAGAATCCGGAGTCATATCCTGTGGGCAATTACTTTTATACCTTTTTGAAAAACTTCTCAAATATAAATCATACGTGTCCCTATGACGTAAGTATAAATTAATAATAATTGTTTAACAATAATTAATGCGTCTTTAATTGTATATAGCATGATATCATCGTGGACAAACTCAACGTAGACTTTGTCAACACCCACGCCGCTGATATTTTACCCTTCCCAGGGGGCGATTACATGCTGGAAACTCATTGGATAGCCTATGACATTGATCGTGCGGTGGTTAAAATATATGGCACTCTATCCTGATTGAGTACTTATTTATTTCATATAAATGCATCTAAGTCAGTGCGAATGAAATTGTTTAACAATTGATTTGAATATATAAAAAAGTAATCGATCTTACCTAACGGATAATTTACCTTTTTCGAACTCTAAATACAAAACGGAAATTATTAAAATTGTTTACAAAAAGAAAAAATTAGCTAACTAGGTAAATTATTCAAAATAATAATTGCATTAACATTTATTTAATACTGGATAGAAAGCTAGCAGTTATTTAAATATTAAAATCAGATTGACACACAAAAAAAAGCAATGCAATTGAAAAATACAACTACGTACTTTTCTCCCATTAATCGAAGTATAATCACAATATTTCTAAATTATAGAACTTGTATTAAATAATTATGTTTCGCAAAACAAGCTCAGTCCTAATTGTTTCGCCAATATTGCAAGATGCCTAGTAATATTCTGGCTCTTTATTTTTTTGTGCTCTTCTACGTGATTATAAAGGTTTTTATTCCAATATAAATTAAAGTTCTTACATCCTGTGAGCTTACTTTTAGGTTTCCTCTAAATTTGAATTTACCAATATCGAGTGCAAATCGTTGGATCCCGCTTTTGCTGATTTTGAATATTGCTATCTTAAATCGGTTAATCGTACCTACAAATACATGACACTCAAAGTGAATGTTTACAAAAAACCAGTCGCTAAATTTAAGGTATGTAACTGTGGAGTGCGAATTTCGCCTAATTATGGATTTGATTTCTTTTAGCTTAATATGATGCTATTAAAGCGATACAATGGCTATCGACCTTTTATGTATAACGTCACAGTGGATATGTGCAGATTTATGAAAAAACCTGACGTAAACCCCATTGCCAATTACTTGTATGAGCTCTTTAAGACCTATTCAAATCTCAACCAATCGTGTCCCTTTTCTGTAAGTTGTTTGAACTACAGCTTAAATTATGGTTAATTTTTAATATCTTAAATAGGATGATGTCATCGTGGATAAACTGTCTTCCAGCTTTGTTAATAATCACTTGACAAACGTTCTACCCTTCCCAACGGGCGATTACTGTTTTGAGTCCCATTGGCTTGCTTACGAAGTCGAAAGAGCAACGGTTAAAGTGTTTGGCACTCTAACCTGATCAATTAATAATATTGGTATTTCAGAACAAAATTTTAATGTATTTTGTGATAAAATTTTTATCTACAGATTTATCAACATTTTAAATCGGTGTCTTAATCTTAAACCAAAAATGTTCAGTAAAACTCTTTGTAAAAACTTCACTTTTAGATTCCTGAAATTCTGTAAAACAGTATATGAGTTTTTTTTTAAATTAAAAACTAAATAGTGTAATGTCCTATATCCATTGGACTATATCATAAACTTTGCATATATTTTTTTAAGCTTTAAACGAATTATCTATCATTTATTTTAGTCTTTACTTAATTGTCTATAAATTATATTTAGTCAGTACAACATTTTTGTTTAACGAAGCTTCTTATTTTTGCTCTTTGAGCTGATATGCTTAATTTAACAAATATAAATCATATGACGTGAGTATAAACTTAAAATAATTTTTTAGCAATAAATAATGCCTTTTTAATTGTGGCATGAGAATGTAAAAAATAGGTACATGATAATCATAAAAAAATGGGATTTAATGATTCAGGACGTTTAAAAGTTTTTTTTTATATAGGTATTAAAATTATAACAAGAAAAGAAGCTAACTTCGGCTCGCCGAAGCTTATATACCTTTGTAGATTGCAATTGAACTAAAAATTAAAAACGAAATTTAAAAATAATAATAATTGGGCGAATCTCAAATTTGATGAAAATATGTTGAGAAATAGCCATGTTGTGATTTTTTTTATTATTACCCTGATTGTTCCTATGCCAGCTATAGGATATAGTCGTCCGATTTTAGTAAAATTTAAATCGAAATTCTGGAATAATATTAAGTAACTAAATCTCAAGTTTGATGAAAATATGTTGAGAAACATGGAAGTTATGATTTTTTGTATTATTTCCCTTATTGTTCCTATGGCAGGTATAGGATATAGTCGTCCGATTTTCATGAAATTTAAATCGAAATTCTAGAATAATGATTCATGGGCAAATACCAAAATTGGAGAAAATATATTGAAAACTGACAGTCATAATTTTTTTTCGAAAAATTTACCGATCGTTCCTATGGCAGCTATATGATATAGTCGTCCGATCCGGCCCGTTCCGACATATGTACGAGTGAGAGTATATAGAACTGCAAAGTTTCATTCAGATAGCTTTAAAACTGAGGGACTAGTTTGCGTAGAAACGGACAGACGGACAGACGAACATGGCTAGATCGACTCGGCTGTTGATGCTGATCAAGAATATATATACTTTATAGGGTCGAAAATGTCTCCTTCACTGCGTTGCAAACTACTGAGTGAAATTATAATACCTTGCAAGGGTATAATATCATATGAGACTTTTAATGAGGGTTTAATAGTTGATGGAGCTTATTTTATTAAAAATGCAATTTTAATGAATAATTTTATTTTTTGGAACATAAAAACAAATTGCTTCAAACAGAAGCTATTAGTTATTGTTGCAAGATGTGTGGCAAATATAAGTTTCTTGTATTTCTTCTGACCCTTTTGTGCTTCATTTTAGAGGTAATTTTTTTTTCTAAATATTAAAAATGAAAAAATGTTACTAAGTAACGTACCATCCTTAGATTTCCTCAAAATTTGAATTTACCAATGTAAAGTGTACATCATTGGATAAGGAATTCTCGGACTTTGAATATTGCTATATTAAATCAGTGAATCGGAGCTACAAATACCTATCGCTGAAAGTTAACTTGTTTAAAACTCCGATTACCAAAGTCAAGGTAAGAAAATAACATGACTTTTCATCTGATAGAACAAACCCATATTTTATTAATTTTAGCTAAATGGCGCACTTTATAAGCGATACAACGGCTATAGGCCCTTTATGTTCAATCTAACAGGAGATGCCTGCAGACTATTGAAAAATCCAGAGTCACTTCCTGTGGCTAACTACTTTTATGCTTTTCTTAAACAATTCTCAAATATGAATCATACGTGTCCTTATGACGTGGGTATACGCTTTTAATCATTTTTAGGAATAATTAATCTTCTTTAATTGTATATAGCATGATCTCATCGTGGACAAACTCAACGCAGACTTTGTGAACACCCACGCCACAAAGGTTCTACCCTTCCCAGAGGGCGATTACATGCTGGAAACTCAGTGGATTGCCTACGACATTAACAGAGCAGTGGTTAAAGTATATGGGACCTTAACTTGAGCCGATTTTAAATTATTTCAAGTAATGGAATTAATTTCCAGACTAATAAACATTATTGCCTTCCTCACTACTTGTTAATTTAGTTCCGTAAGAAAATTCAGGCAGATGAAAAAATAATTTGATCACCTAATTCAGTGAAAATTAAATACAAATCATTAAAAACAAAAACTGTAAAGCATTTTAAGTTGTATATGTACATTGTACATGTATAAAATGTTTAGGAAAAATGTTAAGAGTATATAAAATAATACATCCAATGTGGAAAACCTTAAAAAAATAAAGAAAATATTGGTAATATTGTTCATTTTATACAGTGTTATTCAGCGATAATTAACCCAAATTATATTTTAAATATATGTATATTATACATTCAATTATATATTAAAATTATGTATTTTCACAGCTGTATTGATAGCTTGATGCATGTGCCAAAATTTAAAACAATTTTTCCTAAAATGGGAGACTACTAATGATACTTTAATTGTTAATCAAATTTGGTTCGTTAATAATTCAATTTCAGTGAATAATAATTTTATTTTTTGGTACATATTGCATCAAACAACAGCTATTAGCCATTGTTGCAAGATGCCTGCCAAATATAAGTTTCTTATATTTCTCTTTACGCTTCTATATTTAATTTTAGAGGTAAGAGCTTCTAAAATATGAAAACTAACAATGAAATACAATAAAACGTTCCAAGATCTCCTCAAAATTTGAATATACCAATGTCGAGTGTACATCCTTGGATAAGAACTTCGCGGACTTTGAATATTGCTACATTAAATCTGTAAACCGGAGCTACAAATATCTATCCTTGAAAGTCAACATATTTAAGAAACCACTTACTAAACTGAAGGTATAAAAGTGCAAAAAAAAATATATATATAAAAATGTATTCTAAAAATAATATTTTTAATTTACAGGTCAATGGAGCGCTCTTTAAACGCCTTAATGGCTACAAGCCATTCATGTACAACGTTACTGTGGATGCCTGCAGATTTCTGGATAATAAAAAATCAAACCCAGTTGCTGGATATTTCTTTGATTTTTTAAGACTAAGTTCTAATATGAATCACTCGTGTCCCTTTAAGGTGAGTAATTTGAAACATATAAATCAGCGATTTAATAATATTTATTTACTTATAGCATGACTTTATCGTGGATAAACTAAGTATTGCTGCAGTTAACCATCAAGTTACAAATGTTCTGCCCTTCCCAGAAGGCGCTTACATGGTGGAAACCCATTGGATCGCCTATGATATTGATCGAGCGGTCGTTAAAGTTTATGGAACACTGTCCTAAATCGTGAATATGTTAATAAACAATCAGTAATACAAATGCTGAGCTTTTGAACCTATTTTATTTAAATTTATAGAATTTAATGTGGATCCTCAATGAACTTGTTGAGTTCTCTGAAAAGAGTAATTGAAGCTGTTGCATTTTGGTTGTATCATAAATCGTCAATCTCTGGCTATATACAAATATACATAACAATATATTTTGCTTAGTAATGCAAGCCAAATGTATATTTAATGGCATACAGTTATAATAATAATTATTGCTAATACATTTTAAATTGATTTTTTCGAGTAAATTTCCCAAACTAAAAATAATTTTAGTTCTCTTTGTTGCTTTATCTGTTCAAGATGGATACAAATTTTAGCAGACAGCTATTCAGTTTATTTCTTATTATTTTTATGGCTTCAAAGGTATTTTAATTTGATATATATAATAGAATAAAATATGTTTGAAAGATATACTTTAAGATTTCCTCGAAATTCGAATTTACCAATATCAAGTGCACATCTTTGGATACAACATTTGATGAGTTTGAATATTGCTATTTAAAGTCGGTAAATCGAAGCTACAAATATGTATCCATAAAAGTGAACTTGCTTAAGACACCGATAACGAAAATTAAAGTAGGTAATTATATAATAGAAAAATGTTCTTTCTTTTAAAATCTTCCTTTATTTTCCTAGGTTACTGGAGTACTTTACAAGCGATTTAATGGCTACAGACCTTTTATGTATAATATGTCCATAGATGCTTGCCGATTTTTAAAAAATGTAGACGCCAATCCAATAGCAAAATTCTTTTATGAGTTCTTGAAATTCCACTCAAATATAAATCATACTTGTCCCTTTGATGTGAGTGTATTTATATTATATAGATATTTTTATTAACTAATATATCTATTTGTTTTCATTTAGCATCCCCTTATATTGGATAAGCTTCCAGCAAGTTTTGTCAATCACCAGCTAACGAAGGATTTACCCTTTCCTGAGGGAGATTACCTTTTTGAATCACATTGGATTGCTTACGATGTTGATCGGGCTGTGGTTAAGTTTTATGGCACCCTTTCGTAATCTTTTTATATTGTTTTAAAAGTTTATATGTGGAAATTTATAGTTCTAAAACATACAAAACTTATAAATTGTAAATGTGAATTTATATAAATTAATAAAAATTTATTTATGGTGCCTTTGATTTATTATCTATGTATTAGTTTATGACTACAAATGTACTTACCCTCCTTGAGGGAATCCCTTCCACCGGACAGAGCACCCACTGGCAAGGCGCCCGTGGGCGTCAGACCCTTCAGCTTGAGCACGCTCTCCGACTCCTCCCTGGTAAATATTTTGATTATTCAGCTAAATTCTTACAAGAAAATATACGAAAAGTGTGGATAATGCACCTGAGAATGGAGAAGACGCGCGACATCTTGCCAATGGCCCGTATCTTATTCCGTATTATCTCTTTGCGCAGCGCCGACATGGAAGCTGCGAATTGAGGGCTCGATTAGACGGAATCTCGCTGGATCACATGCGGGGGGAATGTAATGGAAAGCAGCCGGAAAAATCGCTGGAAAGCCGATCAAAGCTGCGCAAAGCTATCACTAAGCTTTTCTATATTTCAGCGTTGGCATTGGCGATGGCTCAGGTGTTTTTCTTTTTTTGTGACAATGCCATTGGCATTGGGTTTATATTTGGCGGCGGCGGTGGCGGCGTTGACGGTGGCGTTGGCGTTTGCATTTGCATTGACATTGCTTTTGGCTTGGGCCTGCGCTTAACACGTGGCTTACCTGGCTTACTGGGCGTATTATTGTTATTGTTATTATTCACGTTCGCCGGCACGAGCACAATTTTCTTACGTAGCTCTTTTGTTGGGATTTTGGTTTGTTTATTTGTTGTGTTTGTTTTTTTTTTGAGTGGAAAGTTGTTTTTGGTGTGTTGGTACATTTATTATTATTGGGTTGGTGGTAGTAGATTGCAGTTGTTGTATTTTGGTTTTTTGTTTTGGAAAATATTTTTAATAGAAGATTAGTTTGTAATTCAAGTGTGTCCGTATTTGCCCACAACAACCAAAGCACTACGACATTTACACACGGATCTAATATGATTATAAACCCAGTCCCGAGACCCAAACTTACCTTCTTCCAGCTCATCATCGGGTCCAGCCACCAGTTCGTCGTCTGAGCAAATGTTCAGGATGTTGACCAACATCTCAGTAACCTGGAGAAAAACAAGAAAAATAATTAAATTATTTTTTATTAAATATTATCTTCAGGGGGTTATCCTGATCTCCTCACCTTCTCACCCACAAAGGGCAGCGACCATGTGAAGACGTCCATGAAATTGGGCAGCCAGTAGGGATGCGGTGAGCAATTAAATTGGCGGATATTCATCACGTTATTCTCGTACTTGAGCACAGCTGCCTTTTGTCAAATGCGTTCAAATTTGGTTGACAAATGAGCAAGTGCCGGAGGATGAGACAGTAGATCGGTAGATCGAGAGAGAAATAGGGCAAAGATATTACGAACGCAGCGCGAATTAAACTCGCACCAGCTCGCAATGCAGCCAAAAAAGATTTCGTTATTTAAAAATAGCAGCAAAAGGAAAGAACAACAACAGCAAAATAAATAAACAACCCAGACAGGGACAGAGAATAATAGATATATATACATATATAGAGAGAGAAGAAGGGATATCATACCTTGTTATTGTAAACATCCAAATAGTTTGGGGCGGAGAAAATAGTGATTAGTGAGGGGAAGCCAGTCACCTGGTTCTTCCGATACATGCGGTACCTATTGAAATACATAATCTATTAGTAAAAGTTTAGAAATATAAACATCAAATAAAACTCACCCCGCATCCTGAGCCTCATGGGCCCTGACTATCGACAGCAAGTTATTCTTCTGCAGGAACTCACAGCAGGCCGAGTAGCTGAAGAAGTAGGAGCATCCTCGCACCGAGTTGTGGGAGAAGAACTCATTGGTCTTCTCATTGCCAAAGTCCTCCAGAGGATCGGACCAAAGGAGATCGCACATGGGACCATAGGCCGGTGGTTCCCTGAAGCGATTTAGCTAAGGGAATATACATAGGTGTATATTGTAGATGCATTGTGGGAAACCGTAAACATTTCAACATGGCAGTTGTTTGCCAAATTTATTACCGTCTTGATGTCGTCGAGTGTGAATATCTCGGGCGACAGGCCGCCATGGATGCAGAGGAACTGCTGGTTGAGCAGGGCGGCGAGGGGCAGGCAGTCGAACGCCTCCATGCAGGCGTCGTAAATACTTTCCGAATATTTGATGATGCCTTAAAGCAAAAAGAGAGAGAGAGCGATGTAATGGCGGAATTAATGAATGGAGGAGAATGAGCAGCCATAGGAGAGATTTATAGCATGCGGCCGCTTTTAAAAACCCATTAAACGCCTTTGACAACAACCATTAAATGGGAGAAGCGGTTCGGTTTTAATATTTCTGCGGCTCTAAAATCAATAGGAGTCGGGTACACTTTGGGCGATATCAGAAATTATGGCCCAAAAATGGTAATTAGAAATTTCTGGTGGAATTATTAAATGGTATTATTAAAAGTAGGTAACAAAAACGAGTTTTTACTTGTGGAAATATCAGAAATTACAGCCCAAGAGTCTTACTAAACCTAATTCTGTACAAAACATGTTTAATCATTAAGTTAATATATTTCTAATGACAGATAAACTCATTTAACTTTTTTGATTTTATTTTAAATTTTATTTAGTCTGCTTTCTGAACTTACATTCCTGTTTGAAGGTAAAGTACTCTGTCAGGTGTCTGCACTCGTGATTTCCTCGCAGAAGTGACAGTGTGGTGGGGTAGGTTATTTTTAAAGACCACAGATATAGAACGCACTGAAAGCAACAAATATTTACTAAGAAATTAAATAAAACATAAAAGGTTTCATATAAATAATATAAAATTTTGTTAAATTACCTCTATACTGAAGTAACCTCTGTCTACATAGTCTCCAAGAAAGAGATACCTGGTGGTGGCAGGTGGTCCACCCACTTCAAAAAGTTTAACCAGGTCAAAGAACTGTCCATGAATATCACCGCAAACAGTAATGGGTGCCTCCACATCGATCATGTTCTTCTCCTCGCGCAGCAGGGCAGCTCCCTCAGTGATAATTCTCAGGGCCACGGCCTCCTCGACACGTCCCTCCAACAAAAAGTGTTGACGCAATGCATCGAAGTTGGGCTTTCCTGTTTTTGGATCGTCGTAGACCTCCGACATGGTCAATTTGTGGGTGGGTGGCAAAGGCACATCTACGTGGATACACCAACAAATATTTCGATAGAATATTAAGCGAGTAAATTATTTATTTATTTAGATAAGGGCCTAAATGCTTACACTTTTTAAAAATTTTAGATCATAGTAAGACTTCCTGTAAGAAGACGAATCTCTAATAAGACTAAAATCAATATACCTCTCAATAGACAGAAAAATCAACAAAAAATCTCTGAATTTAAATCCAAATATAAATACCGAAAAAATTTTTCCCTGTGCAGTGGGGTGCATTGATAGAATTATAATAAACATTGCTGTCTGATCGCGATGTGGGTTAACGAGCTGCTGCAACTTAGCGCCAATATTCGGTTCGGCCGCTTTTCTTGGCCCGCCAATAAAGAAAAACCCAAAAATTCCGCCAGATGCAGCCACATGAGTTTCGTACGCTAATTACAAAATTTGACTGAGTGAATATAAAAGTCGAAAATTGATTGGCACACACAAAAACAAATAAACGTAATCACACACACACAGCCCGAACGCCATTTTTAATTGTCATAATTTGGGAAAATGTTAAAAATTTAACGCTACGACCAATAAAATGCCAATGTGTTGTTTCTTCGTTTTGTTATGGGTGCTCAAAAATAATTAAATTTATTTTTATTGGCCCAATAAACCCAGAACAAAAGGAAATGCCGCTTTTGAATTTAAAGGTTTTTGTTTCTGGAACAATATGTCAACGAAATAATTAAAACTACAATTTAATTTTAGTACCGTAGTCAAAAATTTAAGTGTGTTTTGGAAAACATTATTAAGGTATTAATAGTATTTATAAGTATTTTAAGGTCTTCATAATATTTATGTTACATTTTTACAGTAGCTACTTTTTTTAGATTCCCAAAATATATTAAAATAAATTAATGACTGAAGTGTAGTTCATTTGAATGAATTTTTGTTAAAAATATAGAAAAAATAATGATCACAGGACCAGCTTTAATATAATATATTAAATATTATTACTTATTTGTCCAAGAGTTCTTGAATGACTTAAATGTTTTTTAAAATCCTAAACATCACTTATCCAAAGCTTTCACTTCCCAATTCCTATTTTTCAAAGGAAATATAGAGAAAACTGCTTATTTTGACACTAATGCAGGCAGTCGGTACATCAGAAATCCATTGATGCATGATCGAATATCATTAAAGATACAATCCCCTAGAGGGTTTTCGTGTTTGGGTTAATGCTTGAGTGGGGTTTGTACAAATCGGTTTAGATTATATTTTAAAGCTTACCATCGACCATGCGCTCCTTGGTTTTTGTGTACTGCATTTTCTGTTTGTTTCCAGTGGCGGCTGTCGGTGGGTTTTTGGATGAACTCGTCGAGGACTTTGTGGATTTGTCTGCGCTGGCACTCTTGGATAGCGATGATTTTCTCGTCACCGAACTTCGTGTGGAGGCCGACATATTGTTGGATTATTTATTCGGCTTTTGTTTTGAATTTTTATGATTTTTAATGTGTTTTTTATTTTTTGTTGATCTTGTTGCGATTCCTTAGCTTGATATATATTTTTTAATGGCTTGATTTTTGGCTGGTGCTGAAAGTGTTACTAGCACAAGAATTTAGAAAATTATACGCCTTTGCCTAGCGTCTTTATGGACACTCATACACACACACTCACATTGGCACACACACACACAAACACACTCACTGCGGGACATATGAAAATATACAAATATATTTAGGCAATAAATAAAATTTGTTGTTATATTGTATAGCTGTGGACTTTCTTGTATTTTTAGCCAGGCAATGCCAATAGCAAGATAGAGACAACTTTTATTTATTATTTTCTTTACTATATTTTTGCCAACCATTCGCTTTGCTCGACACACACAAAATAAATGCCGAACAATTAATATTTCAATTTGGTGCAATTATTCAGAGGCGTATTAACTTTTCATTAAGTCATCACATTGTTTTTCACAGATGCACATATGTATGTACATATATATCTTGGCAAAGGGCACACTTCAATTGAGTCGGAAAATTGCTCGACACTTTGTGCTAATTACCCACAAAAACAAACGCGAACTAAAATAGCAAACGGATATAGAATAGAATCTGAATCTGAGTGAGCGTTCGCAAACGACAGGCACACACATATATCACTTTGGTCACACTTTGTCTGCAATTATTATTCTTTTCTTGCAGATCTTCAGGCTAATCCTTGCGGGTTTTTCGTGCCTTAGTCTCGATGATTTTCTTCGTGGAACACGAGACAACGCATTTCCCAAGTTGGCGCGTCGCGATTTTCCTCGAAACTGAGCGAAAAAATTTGTTTGCCAAACGATCCGCAGCGTATGGCATCCAAGATTCAAATCGAAAGCCCGAAGAAGATCGGTACAGATCGGCGGATCTCTCGCCGGATCTCTCAGGCTGCGCCCTTGACTCGCACTCTCCGATAAAAATACACGGGGAACTATAGTTTATCAGGATTGAATTAAATAAAATATACAACAACTATACCTATTTCTTAAAGATTTTTAAAAATATTTTTTAAACATTTTTATTGATATCTTGTATATATTTAATATATTTCAAGAAGAGGAAATATGTAAGCTTTTTATTTATAATACAAATAAATTAAACGTACAAGTTTTTCCATAGACTATTTTTTTAAGAACTTTATTTAAACTTTTTTTTATTATTTAAAAATAAAGACTATAAGTTTAATCAATTAATTTAAAACATTGAAATCGGTTTAATAATGAAATAACAACAACAACTTTTTTTTTAGTCTCAAAAAAAAATTATTTATAAAAAATAGTGGCGAACTCAGTTCCTAATTTATTTTTTCCTGTGTAAAAACATTACCCCTCTCCCGTAGGGTTCCTGTCTCTGCTCTAACGATCTATTTATTTATTTTATTGGGTTAATGTCACACACGCACTTTGCTCACCCACTGGCTCTCCGCCTCGTCCACAGCTTCCACTTCCCCCTCAAAATGCCCTTCGGCCGATCGTCGATTCGCCGACCTTCGCAGACATTTACACATCTGCGCTATGTCTCCCCCGATTCCCCATTCTATATCTCATGCCACATCCACATCCGCTCTCAATGCTTTTCAACTTGACCGTGAGACGCATCGTCGTTGTCCGCTTGTCCGTGATATTGAGTGTGTGCGTACGAGTGTGCCAGCCTCTCGTTCTAAATGTGTATGTGTGTGTGTGTGTTTGCCAGAAATTGGGCGCCAATAGGTGGGTGTCGCTATAATTATAGTCTTGACTTTGTGCGCGCCTCGTGCAAAAATATATGCGTACTATATTTAAGAGGGTATATTTGTGAGGTTAAAAAGGTTTGAAAAAAGATACAAAAGATAATGTATATTCATAGACAATTTAATATATATTTTGCACTTAAGAGTAAATGTTAAATATTATTTTATTGCTGTTAAGTTAGATTGGAAAATAATTAACACCTTTCAGGAATTTGCATAGATATTTATTTATTATAATAAAGTTTAATTTGAATTTAAGTAATGTTGGTTTAATATTTATTGCAATAAATACAAAATAATTAATATTATTAAAAGTATTATAACTAAAATATTGAAATTATATTATTATTTTTTATATTTATTATCATAGAAATCAAAGATTTACCTTTTTTAACCCAGTAACTATATTTTTTGTAGAGTATCTAACCTTCTCCCATATCTTTAAGTATTCTTTTGGTGGAACCAATTTCATGCAACTTTTATGCGAAGCGTGGCAATATTTTAACAACAATCTGTGTAGATACACCACCACATACAACCAATTCACAACTCTTGTGTTTGTCTTGTCAATGCTTTTTTGTCGCGATGGTCAATTGATATGTATGGCGGGTGAAATGCTATATCCCCCCGATAGCTCCATAATATGTATGTATATGCTCGAAAGGATGCTCTCTGGTGGAATCGGGTCTGCAATTGCAATTGCCGAGCAATGCCAATGCACTCGCAGCTGCTGAAATGCGCATCGATGGCTGTCGCAGCATTTGGATTGCGGATTTTCGATTTTTTGGCAAGGAGCTGAGACGATTTTACTTGGACGCCCCCGCAGCGCCGAAATCACAACGTGAGAGTGAGACAAAAGCAAGTCGAGTCACACGACCGCCGCAGACTAGAAAGAAATACTTTCCGGTGCTAACCAGTGGGTGGAATTGTGGGTGTTTTGGGTATTTGGTGGCCGTAAGGGGCAGGTAAGTGGTCTGTAAGGGGCTGGCAAGGGGTGGCCTAGGTTGGGCGATGAGAGCATTGCATTCTCGTCGCGATATTTTGGCAAATGCGCTGACAGCCCGACCCAGTCCAGCCCCCTGTCCTTCGGCGAGTATATTAATATAATCGCTGCTTCTAGGGGGTGTATTAAACTTTTAAATATATATATAAATGTTTTTGAAATATTATGATCTGATTTTGTAGGAAATATCTTACGAGGATCGTTTGGAATTACTTAAAATATTACAAAGTTGTCTTTTTCCGAAAAGGAAATAAATAAATTGAACAAACCTGTGAATAGTACTTAAGAAAATCATCCAAAATTTTCGTAAGATTTACTAAAACTAAATTAAAATGTACTTGAAAAATTCTAGACGAGAGTATAACACTTTATAGAAATTGTAGACCTTCCTAGAATATAAAAATGTTATTACAAATATTGTAAAAACTGATAACTAAATTTCAACAAACATTAAATATTTATCCCAATTTTTACTACCAGGTACATAATCGTCTCATTCTTTTTATACATTTTTCTATATATATACCGATATCTGCTTGTTTTTATGGCTGAAAATATCTTTGGCAGCATATTTTAAACGCAATTAAGAGGCGTCCCAAAATCAGCAGCCAGGGAATTGCTGCAGTCTTCTGGCCGAGATTAAGTGGACGACACTCGCAATTGATTCACCTCTAAATTATAAACTAGCAAGATCGTACCATTTAAGTCAGAGCAATGGGACTGGTGTGTGGCATTTGTTAGGAGATTTGCTTGAATAATTTGCCAGTCAAGTTGAGTCAAGTTGTTCGCATTTCAGCGCCTGACACTTTGAACACCCGGTTCGTCATGTTGGCATGTCACAATGTCTTCACATATGTATATTTTTGAAAATAGCAGAATGCCAAAATAACCGCAATGGCCAAAAACACAAACAAAATATCCCAAATAAAAAAAAACAGGCCAGCCGCCGGTCAAGTATTTTTAAAGCAATGCTTTTTATGCTCGCACGCAAACTCAATTGCTTGCTTCCTCTCTTTTTTGCCACATAAACAAAACGCCACTGAAATAAAAAGATAATATTGACACGTAACGCAAACATTTCATTCATTGTTTGAACTTTTTTCTTTTCGTTTTTTCCTGTTTTTGGCTCATCCTATTTGTTGTTGTTTAGTTTTCCTTCTTTTCACGGCTGCTGTATAAACAATTCATTTGAATTATGTGACCACAGTGTCTGCGCGGTTATGTGTGAATGATGGCCGATTTGTGGGTTATTCAGTGGCTAGTAAAATGAAATAATTATTTTTACTTTACTTCCTGAAGCATAACTTAATTAAATTTATTTTTATTATAAATTAATTTCGATCGAAGAAAGTGGGAAAGCTAAGCTGTAGGTGGAAGAAAGTTTAGCCAGTTCAGCCACCCAAAAAAGCTTTTCATAATGCCTCGAATTCACCTAAGGAAAAGTGAAACTTACATTTTTTAAATTTCTATCAAAAAAGAAAATATTTAAAATGTTGTATACCTATATTAAATATTTTCCTAAACTTTTTTTGAGACCTTTTTAATTTGCTAATTTTATTATGTCTTTAAAACTATTTCAAATGAAGAATAGACCAGAATTCTAAGGAATTTGTTTAATATGTTAGGTTAATCTTACATTAATCCTTTCCTATACATTTTGCCTAGAATTCGTTAAAAAAAAAAAACAGAAAGCTAATAACTTGAAAATATTTTATGTGAGCATAGCAAACATCATCAATTTTTAAGTTTCTGAAACATATAAACTTTTATTAAATTTAATTCAAAAGAATTATATAGTTTTTACGGTTTCATTTTTCTTGTGAGTGCATTGTCTTCCATTAAAACTCTTCATGTCTGCGGCTGCCATTTTACAAATTGATAAACTTTACAGTTATCATTGTTTATGTATCTTTCCGGCCCAAGCCTTCATCCCCTCTTAACCTTTTGGCCTTCTCTCTTACCCCTTTCTGCCCGCTTAGCCCTCGTTTTCATCATTGTTTTCCCGGCTGCCTGCCAAACATTTGCCAAACGAAAAGTTTTCTCTTCTTTTTTTTTCTTTGCTGTTCACATTTGTTTGCTTGGGATTTGCCAAAAACAGAAGTGCCCAAAAAACGAGAGGAAAAACCAAAGCAGAAACTTCAAATATAAAAAGGCAGCACAAATTTTTATTGAATTGATTTATTGACTTACTTATTTAGGCGCTCAACGCTCATAGATAAGCGTTGTCTTGTGAAACCTTTTTCCCCAATTTTCTTTGTTTTCTTGCTGTCAGTGGGCAGCAATAACAAGGGCCCAAAATAAATATTTAGTTTTCATTTATACAATTTTTCTCAGTCTTGGCCTCTGTCCCGGCTCTGTCCTGGGGCCCATTTCGTGTTTAACTTTATCTCGGGGGTCAATGCAAGTCTATAAAAATCTAGTTAATTGAAAAGTAACAAAAGGCTTGTTCCTAGGGATGTAAATGGATTTATATGACTAAGCATATTATACATTTTTTATTAATTCGCGTTTTAATGCTTACTTTGCAGTAAATAAAATATCTAAAAAATGCTGTGAATACCATAAAAACAAAGAATTGTAAATATTAGCCATTGAAGTTACTTTATCGTTTTAAGTTATATTTATAAGATTTTTATATTTATTTCCTTAATCTATTCATAAACGTTCAGGAAAGATTAAAATATATTTTAATGTTTGCAAAAACATTTTTTAAACGGATCCATCGAAACTCAAAGAGGTAATCACCTTCGGGCAATGGAAGAATTTTAGTCAATCGGTGATTTAAGAATTCGACGGGTAACTTTTCCAAGATTATGTCATTCTTAAACGAATTCGGTTAATACAAATATGTATATAACTAATATTGTCTAGTTACCATATAGGGACAAGAGTGGTTAAGGTTGCTGTATGGGATGTACGAATCGTAAATAAATTTAGCAATAAGATTTGACTTTGGGTTGTCCAAGAATTTGCATCCGTTAACTGTTATATTGTAAAGGAAGGGCCTATATCCATTAAAGCGTTTCCACATTACCAAGTTTACCTATCAATAATAATTATAAGATTACAGTTAAGGTAAATAATTTGATTATACATATAATAATTCTTTACATACCGCCAATTTTGCAAAGGGAATTTCATTTAACTTAACTTTTCCAGATAAATACTTGTAGGTGCGATTTATTGATTTTATGAAGCAATACTCAAACTCAAGAATGTCCTTGTCAAAAGAAGTGCAATTTACATTTGTAAATTCAAAGCGAGAATCGATCTTGAGTTTAAATAAAAATATATATTTTTATGTTAATTTATATAAATTATAAAAGAACTTACTTCAATTGCAAAATACAAAACAATCAGTACTGATACCAGCGTGGTAGCGCTGAAGCACATCTTGCTCGAATGATACTGGGTTAATAGTATTATTTTTGAATGGAAATTTGCAATTACAGTAAAAAAAATAGCTCAAAAATATAATAAATCACAAGGCACCATTAAAAATAGCTTAATACTGAGAAGGTAATTATTAGTTGTAAATGCATTTTTAATTGACGATTCAGGTTTGTATATGCTTACAGCGTTGTCTTTTATTTAAAAAAAAAATTAAAGGTTTAAACTAACGTGATTATAATGCTCAGAACATTTTCTATTAGTTTAGTGAAAATATAGTATGATGCAATAAAAACTCGTTCGGAAAGTTGGTTATTTAACTTTTATGAAACGGTACAATATATTTTAGCGTTTCCCATCACAGATCTAGAACGAATCCACAAGAATTCAAAAAGATAATCGCCTTCGGGAAAAGGAAGAATTTTAGTCAGTCGGTGATTCATAAAGTCAACTGGAAGTTTTTCTATAAAAAGATCATTCTTAAAAAAATAATTTAAATAGAATGAGAATAATACGATTGCAGTTTGTGTTTTAATATACATTAAAACTTACTTACATTAAAAGGACAGGTATGGTTAAAATTGGAATATTTCACGAATGATTCGTAAACAAAATTAACGACAGGACTCGATTTCGGTGTCGCCAAAAATTTACATAAGTCCACCGTTATATTGTAGAGAAAGGGTTTATATCCATTTAGTCGTTTCCACAATATAAAATTAACCTATTATAATTTTATAAATGTTTATTAATACATATATCAATGTTATCTAGAAAACGCTACATACCTTCATATTTGATAGATTAACTTCATACAATTTTAGCCTTCCCGATAAATATTTATAGCTACGATTTATGGACTTCAGGTAGCAATACTCAAATTCACCTATTCTTTTTTCATAAGAAGTGCAATTTATATTTGTAAATTCAAATCGGGAATCGGCCTTAAATGGAAAATAAACAATAAATACATATTTATTGTTTAGATGAATCTGAATTATAGCATACTTCAATTGCAAAATACAAAATAACCAGAGCTGACACCAGCGAAAAAGCCTTAATGGACATCTTGTTAGACCGACACAGGAGTACTAATATTTTATTAATAATTACTGAATATATATTGAAATAGTTCAGCTGAAAACTATAATTAATAATAAATCCCAATTAAAAATAGCTTTAACATTGAGAGCCTAATTATTAGGTCATTTTCAATTTTCAATTTGTGTATGTGTATACTTGTTATATATTTAAATTTTGTTTTACGTAATAATAAAATAAAATATTTAGAATATCGAATTTAGAATTGTATTGATTGTAAATTTTCAGTGCATACTTTATTTATGAGACGGTACAATATATCTTAGCGCTTGCAATCACAGATCTGGAACGTAGCCACAGAAATTCAAAAAGATAATCGCCTTCGGGAAAAGGAAGAGTTTTGGTCATCCGGTGATTCAAAAAATCAACAGGAAGCTTTTCCACATACACATCATCCTTATAAAGAAAACGGAACAAAAAAGAAAATATTACGTTGTGTATTTGAATAAACATAAAGGTTTACTTACATTGAAAGGGCAAGAATGATTAAAATTAGAATATTGGGCGTAGGAATCATAAACATATTTAGCAACAGCATATGATTTCGGTGCCGCCAAAAATTTGCATACATCCACCGTTATGTTGTAAAGAAAAGGTTTATATCCATTTAAGCGCTTCCACAATATAAAATTAATCTGTTACATATTTATAAATGTTAATAGAAGTTCGATGTTATCTCCAAAACTCTACATACCTTAATGTTAGATAGGGGAATTTCATATATATTCACCTTTCCCGATAAATATTTATAGCTGCGATTTATGGACTTCAAGAAGCAATACTCAAAATCAGCTATCCTCTTTTCATAAGACGTGCAATTTATATTTGTAAATTCAAAACGAGAATCGGTCTAATACAAAATCAATAAAATAATAGCTTTAATAGTAGTATGATTGAAGATATTAACTTACCTCAATAATAACATATATTATTATGAAAATAGAAATAAACGTGGTCCTCACGAACATCTTGTAATACCGATGATGGATTTTAAAGTATCTATTTTTTATTTCTGTATCGCATTTATATTCAAAAAAAGCACATCAAGCAAATATAATTATTTACAAATTGTTATTTCAAAAAGATTACGTTTTGATAAAGTAATTACTTCCACTAATTTAATATCCATTGATTATTTGGTTTTGTTTATTTTCGAGTTCTGACTCGTATGGTTTGATTGGTGGCTATGCTTGTCCAACAATATTTGAAATGTTTGTACTTGTTATTTCTGTCATATAACTTTATTATTAATATCTCATATTAGAATACATTATTATTCTTATCCTAAGAAAGAGTTCCATAAACATCAGCAGAAGCAGTAAGAATATTTCCAAATAGCCAGTGGATTTTAATAAGATAATCGCTTATTGAAGGAAGTTCCCTAGTAATCATTCACAAACTCAATGAGAAGCTTTTCCAATGTAAATCCTTGCTTTTAAAGTAACGTTAAGATAAAGTATATTTTAAAATAACAAATTGAATAAAGAAACTTACATATAAGGGAATTTTGTGGTTCAAATTGGTATAGTCACGTACTGAATAAATGAATTTAGCAACAGGATTCGATTTTGGATTTCAAAGGAATGCACAGGCCTTTAAGGTGATATTATACATAAATCCATATAGCAAAGCTTACCTAAATAAATTCTTTAATTTAATAATGTTATATTATCCTCCATTTACCTTTAGTTTGGTTACTGGAAGTTGATAAGCAAATTCAAATTCGCCGAACATTTTATCGTAGGATGTGCATACAAAGTTGGTGAAGTTGGTGAATACGAGTTTTACTCTTAAAACTGGAAAAAGATTATAAAAAAAAACATTTTTCCTATCGCAAAAAATAACCTTAACACTAAACTAATTAATATACATAAGTAGATAACAGAGTCGTCTGGGTTCTAGAAACATCTTCAAGCGAGACTTATGTAACAAATACTATATTTGCCGATTGAAAACTAACATGGGTTTCGTATAATTAATAAAAAACAATTCAAAATAGATTACTAGATGAGTAGTAATTATTATTATTTTTTTTAAACAAAGATATCTTCTAGTCCTCTCTATACATTATTCACATTTAGTGAGTCCAAAATACTTCTAGCTATATAAAAACAAGATATTATTTATTATAGTTCAACCGTTTCTGAATCTTTATATGAGATTAATATATATTTCATGAAAGCGTTCCATATAGTTCAGCAGAGGCAGTAATAAAATTTCCAATTAGCCAGTGGATCTTGACAAGGTAATCGCCCGTCGGAAAAGGAAGTACATTCGTAAGCCGATTATTTACAAAGTCAGTGGGAAGCTTGTCCAAAGTAACGCCATGCTTAAAATAATAATCATTAATTTTTCTTTATTTTAAAATAAGAAAAATAGTTAAGGAACTTACATAAAAGGGACATGAGTGGTTTATATTGCAATAATCCCGAAATGTACCATAAATAAAGTTAGCTATGGGGTTAGATTTTGGATTTCTTAAAAATGCACATGTCTCGAATGTAATGTTATACAGAAATGGCTTGTAACCACTGAATCGTTTCCAAAGGGCAACGTTCACCTATATTATACAAAATAAATTCTATATATATTTTATTTTAATGTTCTTCTGCTTTCCCTCCACTCACCTTCATTTTAATTACTGGTAATTGATAGACATTGAACTTTCCGGAAACATATTTGTAGCTGCGATTGATAGATTTTAAGTAGCAATATTCATATTCACCAAATTCTTGATCGTATGTGGTGCATACAAAGTTGGTAAACTCTAGTCGAGAGTCTGTCTTGAAATTGGAAAGAGATTCTAAAAATTAAAGGCTTTTTTCATATGGATTTAAATACCTTTAGCACTAAACTAAGTAATACAGGTAGAAGACAGAGCCATCTGCGTTTTAGGCACATCTTGAAACTAAATTTTTGCAGCGAATGGTAATTTTGAGGATTGATTGGCGAACTAAAACTAATTACATATTATTAGTAAAATACAATTAAAAATAGATTTACTAATGCATAGCCAATAATATTTAGAGATAAAGTAAAAAAGTAGATATTTTCATGGTTATATCTACTGTTTCGATAAAGTAACAACTAACTGACATTTAATGAGTCAAAAGTATTTCTCACATATAAAAATAAGATATTTTTTTAACGGTTTGCAAAGACCGTCCCGACATGGTAGTCGCAGACTCATAAAAAATCTTTTGACTGACAAAAAACTCATCAAACACATTGAAACCTAATCCTTTGTACTATTTTTTTTCCAAATACTTCTAAATGATTTTATCGACTAATTGTCGAACTAAAACTAAAACAAATACATATGTAATTAGTGAAATACAATTTAAAATAGATGTAGAAAAGTCAAGTTATTTATTGATATGAATATATCTTTATGAATATATCTTTATGAATATATCTACTCTTTCGGTAGCATAATTGACATATAATGAGTCGGAAATACGGCCAGAAATATATACCAATAGAAATATATTACAGATATATATAATATTATTATACATTATTATTTTTGTGTTTTAAGAAAGCGTTCCATATACTGCAATCTCAGCTGTAATAAAATTTCCAATTAGCCAGTGGATTTTAATAATGTAATCGCCTGTCGGAAAAGGAAGAACCCTTGAAAACCGATCATTCACAAAGTCTGTGGAAAGCTTATCTAGAGTGATTCCATGCTGAAAAAATTCAACTTACAATTTACTGTATTTGAATTAAAAAAGCAACTTACATTTAAGGGGCACGTGTGGTTTAAATTGGTATAATCCTTTATTGTACCATAAATAAAGTTAGCTACAGGATTCGATTTTGGATTTCGTAAAAACGTACAGGTGTCGAATGTGATGTTATAAAGAAATGGCTTGTAGCCATTGTATCGTTTCCATAGCGCTATGTTCGCCTTTGTTAGAAAATAATTTCCATAATTCATTGATATTTTGATTTTGTTTACTCACCTTCATTTTAGTTACTGGAAGTTTATGGACATTGAACCTTCCAGAAATGTATTTATAGCTCCGATTGATCGATTTCAAGTAGTAATATTCAAATTCACCAAACTTTTTATCATAGGATGTGCAAACAAAGTTAGTAAACTCAAAGCGGGATTCGATCTGTAGTATGAAAAGGATTAAAATATGTGATTTATTATTATTAAGAAAATAAGTACTAGCAAAATAATTAAAAATTCATCAAGCTATAGTGCTTTCAAGCTTATATTAACACTACATTTATTTAAAGAATAGTTATTTACATTAAATAAGAAATTTTTTATGTAATATTAAATGGAAAAAATACCTTTAAAATTAAATAAAATATTATAAGCAAATGGCAGAACCATGTCGATTTTAAGTACATCTTCAAACAGCACTTTATCGATTACTATTCTATTTACATTGCCATTTGGAAAAGCATTGGAATTAGTTTCGCTTGCTTAATTTAAATAACAATGTTTAATGAGACGTCATCATGCTGATCATTTGTACCTATGTACAGGGAACAAATAAATAAAATACAATTTACACTGTGTTTCGATTGATTTTAAGCCACGAATCATAATTATATATTGAAAGAGATCAATTAGTTCTGGTAGCAGAAATGTAAAATTTGATAACATTTAGAACATGGCCATTAAAATTTAATAATCAAAAAAATGTATTGAACAGAACCCAATCAGAAATAGAACCGAAATTTGAATTGCTAAATATATGTATAATTGAGAATAACAATGTTGTATTGATTGAAAAATAAATGCGGTACAAAATATAAAGAAAAACCTTTTACATAAGGAAATGTCTATTAAAAAATTTAGGCTGTGAAAAGAATGAATTTTTTAGTTTTTGGGACGGCAAGTGGAGGCTTAAATGTAAGTATAAACTTACATTCAAACATGTTATTTTTTTGTTCGAGTCCCTTATGTAAGAGATCCATAAATCTCGGCCGAGGCAGTACGATGTTCAGATTTTAAATAATATATCCTGGCAAGGTAGTCACCCTCCGGAAAAGGAATAAGTTTTGAAAGCCTCTTGTCCACATAGTCGATGGGCACCTTATCTAAGGCAATGTCGTGCTTAAAAATACTTTGTTAGATTTGAATAATATTAAAAGTCACTTTAACTTACTGTGATTGGGCATGATTGGTTGAGATTTGAGTAGCGGGTTTGTGTGTCATGTAGAAACTGGCCAAGAGGATTAAATGTACTTTTTCTTAGTAGAGTGCAGAGATCAAAAGTTATATTGTAGAGAAAGGGCTTGTATCCGTTGGAACGCTTTAACAGTGCCACATTAATCTAAGGTAAAGAATTAATTTTAAAATCTTTTTTACGATTTTTTGTGTCATATAAATACCATCAGTTTCGTCAATGGCAGCTTATATAATTTTAACTTCCCGGAAACATATTTATAGCTCCGATTAACTGATTTTATGTGGCAGTATTCAAATTCACCGAATTTCTTATCCAAGGTATTGCAAACCAAGTTTGTGAACTCAAATCGTGATTCTGCCTGGATTTTTAAATAAAGTATTTATAATATATTTAAGGTATAATAAATATATATTTATTGGAATTACCTTGAGGAATAGGTTTATCAATAAAATTGTGAAAAAAGTACCAGTAACAGGCTTTAGGCGCATCTTCAAGCTTTGAAATTCTAATAACAACTAAAAACTTATATTATCAACTAAAGCTTAAAGTAATTAAAAACAGCTTAGGCATATAGCTTTATGTATTCAATAACATTAATTATATATTTGTAATGCATCAGTAGTCGGCTGATTTTTGTGAATTTTTTAATTTCAGTATGGAAATGTGTTTTGTTAAATAATATTGCATTTTAAATTTAATTTTTTTTTTAGTATTTAATCATTAGCTATTTAATATTTAGAAATTTGATTTATATTCATTATATAAAACCTTTAAAATCTATTTATAAACCTTGTTACTTAAATGTTTATCATCCTTGTACCATTCGGCAGTTAAGCAATTGAAGTAAAATATAGAATCCACTCCAGCCAACGTTTATCTCATTTTGGCACCCACTTTGACCGCTTTTTTGGACCCCCAGGCTGTCTATCAATGATTTGGGATCACTCGTTATGCTCATCACGTTGGACGCATTAATTTGCACACACGATAACCCAGCAAACTGTGGGTATCCCTTACCCTACCCCCGATTTCTGGGGGCAATGCAACGCCTGACGCTAGATTTGCTTTATATGAGCTGCAAATTGGTTGCTCACGTAAATGATTTTCATTTTCCAATCATAACATTACGCGTGCCTGCACTGCCAAATGCTCACCTGGTTGGGGCGAACCCAAGCGATGGAAATGGAGATGGAAAAATGGGGAAAAACCGTAAACATTTGCGGGTCTCACAATTTGATTTTTCCCCGGATTCGCGGCTGTTGCTGCTGATTACAATGAGGCGGCGAATTGAATTAACATATTGGCCGGCGGGTGGAATTATGGCTCTGGAAAGCTCTGGATATGGCTTAAATTGTCTGCAAATAATTTTGCCATGGCTTATGAGGGCGGGAAAGGGGGAGGTGCGAGGGCGAGGGGCGATTCAATTATTTATGGCCTCATGCGCGACTTGTTTGCCTTTGTTAATGACGAGGCGGAAAGTAAAAAGCGCAAACTGCCGGCAATTGGCAGCAGCTGAAACAGGAGGCAGGATCCCAGGATCCTTTGGTTTGGCTGCTCGCAAAAAAGTTAATTAAAAGTGCAATCAAGCAGCAGCCCCGGACCACAGAAAGCGAGGGAGCCACAGGGTGGGGGCTGCAGAGCATCAGGTCCTGAACGAAGCTGACATTTTGCCTGCAACCTAGACGAGAAAAATAGACGAAGGCGATGAAAGTAATTTTCAGGATACACCAAAAAAAATTTTTAGGAATTAGGACTATGAAATATATGGTGTTAGGTTTCGGAAATTAAAGAAACACCTTAAAGGCGTTGTAGCATAGTTTTAAATTAAAGAAAGAATATTGGAGATATATTTCTGAAATTTGTGTGCAGCTTAAATGTTATCGAAATTTCTTGTAAGGAATAATATTTAAGTTGTTTACTTATACTATTTTTTTTTTAAGTGTACAGGTCATATGTAGCATGTTGTACATAAGTCCCCGCTCAAATACGAGCACGTCTAAGTGGGTGGAACGGAGGCTTGCCTACCTGGCACCCCGCTCACAAATTGCTGCAATTATAGACGCCATAAATTATAACAACTTAAAGCTTAGGTAAACGAGAAGAAGTCAGAAAAATATATGAAAAGATAAAGGATAGGGAAGCGGAAGCGGAAGCGGAAGCGAGCTGGAATGAGATGAGACCTTGAAAAATGCATTTAATTGATTTCGATGACCGTCCTTGGCTTTTCTTGACAGGCAATATAATTTTTTTATTGCTTCTCATCTCTTGGAGAATGAATTTTTTGCAAGCTGCGCAGGTTTCAAAGTTCCTTTGATTATGATTTATAGCGTTAAGCTGTAGATTACACGATAAAAGAAATTCTTCAAGTCTACAAACTATCGAGATTAATTTTCTATTTTTCAATAATTTCAGAAGGTGGTAGAAAGGTTAGTTATGGTGTGGTGTTTGAAACCTGTCACAGTCAAGAATTCTAATTAAATCCTGTTTCCTTACACCGCCTCCGTGTTTGTTTAATTAAATGAGGCTCAAACGTAATGACCGCTCACTTTTGGGAATTCTTGCGGTTTTGAACTGTCAACACATCAATTAATTAACCATTAGGACCGCATTCATTGCCGGCAATGGGAAAATGTCCAGCGAATGGCCAATCTAATGTTTGCGGTTGTCATAATTACCCCATCGCTCAAGTTCAACTACTTGGACATCTCGGACATTGGACAAATGAAGTTGTGGACAGCATATTGTAGCAGTTACCAGCTGTCAAGGACGAGATCCCTTTGGCCCTCGGTGCCGTACTTAATGTACCATAAAGACGGCCACAAGCGCAAATATCGAGTAATTACGAGGTTTTGGCCTTGGGGTTTTTGGTTGGAAATGTCGGCTCCTGAGTGGCCCTCAACATTTTGATTCGATTTCCCACTGAGCCACTGAGCTTGCGGGCGGTCCAATTAAAAATAATTTAATAGCGCGTTGCATTAATTCCATTTCAACTTTGGCTCCGACAAATTTAATAGTCTCAGCCCACAGACTCTTCCCTCTCTCTCCTGTGTGGTGTGTGTGTGTGAGTGTCTCGCGTCTTCTATTAGTTTGCAAATCATATTTATTTATTAATTCAAATTGCATTTGCCAGGTGGTAGCGGAGATACGGACAGATGGGCTGCCGGCAGCTGCGGTTTGTCTGACGGACGTTATTGCATCTCGAAGACAAGAAATTGTTGGCAGTGAGACGCTCTCTAGGTTTTACTCTTTCTTTGAATATATTTATTATTGCAGAATGTATAGCAAAATATAGAATTTAGAATAAATATAATATTTCTTAAAATATAAAGGCATTATTTATTAATAAGAAGTGAAGTAGTTTAATTAAATATTGTTTCATGAATCAATTTAGATTTTTAAGGCCTATAAAATAGTCTTAAAGTATCCATATCCCTTATAGTTCTCATACTTGTTTTCAATCTCTCATAAATATCATAAATATTGGCCAGAGTATGAGAGTCTCTTGGCATTTCAATTACGAATTGAGCTTGCTTTTCCAATTCCATTTTGGCCCTGTCTCCCGGAGATGTTCAACTGTGTTTTTTTGGCTTGTTTGCCCGGCACTCGTGTAACAGCTGCAGATGAAAATTGCAAATGAAACTTAGCCCCAGCTCAGCTGAAGTAAGCTGAAGTGGGGGCCTGGAGTGGGGGCTCCTGGCTAGTCCTGTGAAGTGCATCGGGAGTCAGAGGGCATCCGGGCATCCGGGCATCCAAGTGGCTCTGAGCCGGCTTGAGGTCCTTCGGTCGATGCACAAATCAACGTTAAGTGCATGTAGCTCGCACAAACAGCACAGCCCCTTGGCCCTCGTCGGGGTGTCAAAGTTGCATGTTATTGCATCAGCATTACTTCTTCTTCAACTTTTGCTCATGTGTTTGTGTTTGTGGCTTTAAAAACACGGATTCAGCTTGTTTTTACACATTGTACATTAGGGAATAAGCAAGAGGATACATAAGTACAAGATACAATTAGGAAACCGGACTTTAAATGCCATAAACTATTTTAAATGTGTTGCAATAATAGAAGAAAATATGATTTTTAATTGCTTTTATATTTCTTGGAAATATATATATATTAATAATTAGGACTCTCTTTTATAATGTACCTCGAAAATGTTTATAAAGCTTCTGGAATAAAACATAATATAATAATATCTTTATGTATCTACATTTTCTATGTTTTCCTTAGTTTTAAATTATTAATTCTACCATTAAGAAAAATCAGTAAGAAAATAATAAATCAATAATTAAATGTATCTTCTATATTTTATATTTTAAGCACAACAATTCTTCAAACTACCCTCCTTAAATATATGTACAAAATGCAAATGCTAGTGAGCCATGAGTTTTCTCTGCGGTTGGCCCTATTTTATCGTTTTGGCCAAAAACTTTTCCCTTTCCCAGCCATCTTAGTGCTCTGATTAATTGCATTTCAAGTGCCCTGATTGGGGGCGGGTGTGTGTGTGTGTGTGCCAGTGTGTTTTAGGGGGTCAAAGGCCAAGGGGGCGTTGCAACCGCAAGTGCAAACGAGTCAATTCATTAGCACCATTCGAAACAAAATCCGAATTAACCCAATCTGAAGCCGTGGGTCGTACGGCGAAGTCGGAAACTCACTTTTAAAATTGCTCATAAACTTTTTCAATTTCAGCGGGCACAAAATAATGGCAAAAGCCCTGCAACCGGAAAACAGGGAAAGCGGAAAAACAAGCAAACTTGTCGGAGTGCTTAACCAACATGCTGAAAATGTAGACATCAACCGCACCCGAAGCGAGTGCGCTGCCCCAAATGAAGTGGAGCTTCTTGTGGGAGCCTCTAGCCCTTCAAAAAAAAAAAACACAAAAAAAAAACAAGAAAAATCACCCCCTTTTTGGATCCGGATGCCGATTCCGATCCCTCTGCGGCAGCGATTTTATGCGCAATGCGTGCCTCGGCTTGCATGGAAAGGAAAAAAAAAAGAAAACAAATCGAAGATGGAGTGGAATGCCAACAATCGGCTACAGAATCGAAAAAACAAGCAACCAAAGGAAAAGCATACGCAAGAGTCAATTGTTTTTCAGTCCCTTGGGTTAAGGTCTGCCACCGAGTATTGTGGCTAAAATATTATTGTCATGCCATGATGCCGCAAATTTAATAACAGAACAAAGATGCTTGATTAATTTTGTTAGAGTTTAGGACAATAAGAAATAAACTACTTAAAGCCAGTAAGTCAAATAATCCTTGGACTTGATTTACAAGTTAAATTAATATTTGTTAAAGCCTGAGAGCTATAAGGATTATGTAATAAATTCTTTACATTTGAAAAATAAATAGTAACACTTTGACTAAGCTTTGAATGTTGCAAAATGTATTGATTTACATTAATAATTATGTCTGCATCTCAATATCAACATACTCCCCTTTCCTTCTCTTTAAATACATTTGCAATCAACATAAGGTTTTCTCTGAAAATAATAATTATAATTGGCATGCCTTGGGGTATTAAGTCCCGCATTAATTATGAAATTAATCAACACCAATCAAGAAGTTTTTGGTTCGATTGTTTATTTGCGCAATTTTAAATTCCCCATCTCATCATCACCGCATCATCACACTTCTGCCTCGAACTACCAGAAGTTCTGTTGCTTTTTCCACTTTTCCGACTGGCGCAACTTTAATGCTCTACACCTTTTCCATGTGGCAGCGTCGTACACTTTTGATGGGAAAAGTTTAATAGCTTTCGACAATAAAACTTCACCTATTATGTAACAAAGCCCAGAACAGAGCAGAACGCTTACCGACGCCATCTCCAGTGCCTTTCCTTTCCATAAAACCCCCGAGTGCCTGTCGATCGACTCGTCGACTAATGGAGAGACAGCCCAAGAACCGGTACAGTAGTCATGCACTTAACTAAATATTTAATAATTATATAGAATTAATTATATTATTATTACAATATAATAATATTTTTCGAAGCTCTGAAAAATTAAATCTTAAAAAGTTTTAAAAGAATAACTACTATATCAAATATTATTAATGTATTAAGACATAAATCCTTTTTCAGTGTTCAGCTGTTCAGTTGGCTTCAACAATACTTTATTGGCTGCTCCAACGAGGCACTGAAATAGACTAGTAGTATGTATGTAGGTGGGCATGGAGGGAGCGAGGGGTCTTCATTACCATGCGGCACATGAGAGGCCGATGCCCCCATTCCTAGTCTCCAATAACCCCGATTGTACTCTCCCTCCTTTTGACCCAGCGCTCCAATCCCAATCCCATTGGGGTTTTGGCTTTTATTGCGCGCTGGCTCATTGCCTTCCAATATTAAATTTCAGCTTAGCAGCCGGGTTAAGGTCGCTTCCTGTTGGCCAACACCCGCTGTGAGGGCACTGATAAAAATAATATTTTAATAAACGTTTCAGTGATTAAAGAAAGATTTCTTTCGGACTATGACTTATAATATTTTAAAGCATTTTAAAAATTGAATTCCAAGAACACTTTATGACACTCAGTTTTTAGTTTATTCTTATTTTTTATTATTATTATTTAAGCAATCATTTTAGATATCAGATAATAAAATGAAGTCTAAATTGAGGATCTTCTGAGAGGGGTTTTAGAAAAGTCTATTATTTTTAATGCCTTTATTTACAGAAAAATAAATCTAAATATATAACAACTATTTTATCCTCAGTGCACGTGTGTCTGTGGCTTTATCAGTGTGTGTTTTTCCGTGGGTGTTGGGATATCTTTGACTTTGCATCTGGCCATGTTTACTTTGGCGCCTCGCTGGATGGCTCTATTTCCTGCGATCATGAGAATGCCCATGCATATAATTAAATTTTTTGGTGAATGTTTATTAAAATTGTTTGCGCCGAAAGTTTGCGTTTGCTTTTTAATGAAAAAATTGTTCCGTATAAACGTAGAAAGCGAAAGCTAGTCGAGGATAAACTTTTTTGCTGCCAAGTCACTAATGTTGTTTTCCCTTTTCGCTCTTTATTTTTTTCCTTCGTTTGCGCATTAAAATACTTGGGCATTACTTTTTGCCTGATGAAGGAAACAATTTGCATTGCAAAAGGGGGGGAAGTGGAAGGAAGGAAAACGTGGAAAAGCGGAAAAGAAAAAGAGAAATGCAAAATTGATTACCATTATAATTGTAAATTGTTTTCCAAAGTCGACATTTGAAGTTATTCCCACAAATCCCCCAGGATTCTGTTTTCCGGAATGGGTAAAGTATTCAATTCTGATTTTGGCATAGTTCTAGGGAAAATTCAATTTCGGCAACTCATGCGTTTAATAAGCTTTTCCTTTCTGCGCTTCTCTTTGCGTTTTTTTTTTACTCTATTCTTTTCCTTTTTTTATTTATGAAAACGGGGGAGCTGGAGACTGTCATCCCATAGAGCCTGATCCACAAGCATATCCTTTTAACCCATTTAAGTTATCCATGCCTCGCAGCTGTCACAGTCTGGCGATTTGGGGTCTTTTGTCTTTGGATTTTCCACCCGTTTTACCCTTTCCCCTTCGGGTCGAAGGTCAGCTCCTGTCCACTATGGTCCAGCGGACCACTTTTGTTGGCCAAAATTAATAACTCCGTAAATTTAAGAGATATCAACTTGAAACTTTACCAATCGTCATTTTGTGCTTATAGGATGATACTGGATCAAAATTATCCGGATCAGAACACTATATCCTATAGCCCTCATAGGAACGAAAACAAAATTTTTGAGATAAATCCATAAAAATTTGGTTACATAAAGATTATGCTATTTTAACTACATTTAAAAAATTTTATCAATATCGGATCAGGAATACCTATAGTTTTCTTACGAAAAAAAAGGAATATAGTGCTGTTTTTGCCTCTAATTCAATGAAAAATTATTTATAAAATCTTTCTACCATTTAAAATTTTGGTTTTACATTGTATTTTATCTGAATTACAATATTTTATAGTTTTTATAGGATATTACCCAGTTTTCATGAGTTTAAAGACACTTTTAACGCATTTAAGATGTCATTTTCATACAAAATAAGGTAATTTTTAATTGAAAATTTCAAGAAATGTGGTCAAAAGTGGCATTACAGACTATATGCAATCGAACAAGAATTAAATACTCTACAACACACAATAGGTCTCTAGGTGAAACTAGGTGACATTCACTACTTTTACCTTTTTAAACATTAGGTTTAAACAAATTTTTTATTTTTTTAAGGCGACACACTTTAAAGCCAAACTACAAAGATATTACAACGACTA